>CAUYRH010012659.1:0-10707 GCA_963574655.1 Perodicticus potto | reverse complement strand
TAAATTTGCTTCATATTAGGGGTGTATACATTGGATACTTTTTCTTCCATTCTAGAGATACTTTGCTAAGGAGAACATGTTCCAGCCCCATCCATGTCACTATGAAAGAGGAAAAGTCACCATCCTTCTTTAAGGCTGCATGATATTCCATGGTATACATGCCTATTGACAATCTGTATATCATCTATGGGGAAATGTATATTCAAGTTCTTTGCTCATTGGGTTGTAGTTATTTAAAAGAATATTTATCTTTTTTATTATTTTTGTTGGAATTCTGTGCAGTTTTTAAAAAATTTCAGTAGTTTGAAATGAGGATACAAATGATTAGGTTCCATTGTTTGAATTTCTTAGGTAAATTTTCAAGTTGAAGTTGAGTCCTTTACCCAGGGGTTGTGCCGTCTACCCATAATGCTTTTAGGGAAGAATTTACCAATTCCTCTCCCTCCTCCCTTTCTCCTTTGCCTTCTCTCCTATCCCTGGTATTTAATCTTGTCCTTTCATGTGGGTGTGTAGTTGTTCACTTATTGGTTTCATATCGTTATTGAGTACATTGGATATTTGCTTTTCCATTCTTGGGATACATTATTAGGTATCTACCCAGAAAAAAAGTCATTTTGCCATAAGGACATTTGCACTAGAATGTTTATTACATCTCCATTCCCAGTCATCAAGATGCAGAATCAACCCCAATACCTATCAACACAGGAATGGGTTGTACTTTTTACTATTAAGTCTTAGAAATTCACTATATATTCTGGATGTTCATACCTTCTCAGATATCTGATTTGAAAATATTTTCTCCCATTCTGTGGGTTGCCTTTGTTGATATTATCTTTTGATGTACAAGTTTTTAAATTTTAATAAAATTCAACTTGCCTAGTTTTTCTTTGGCTGCCTCTGCTTTGGGGTCCTGTCCAAGAAATCATTGTAACGTCCAATGCCATGAAGTTTTTGCTGTATGTTTTCTGCTAAAATATTTGTAACTTTAGGTCTTACATTTAGGTGTTTGACCCATTTTGAGTTAATTTTTGTATACAGTGTTAGGTAAGGGTCCAGCTTTATCCTTTCGCATGATGATTTACAGTTTTTCCAGTGTTTGGGAAAAGCATTTATTGAAAAACGTTTGTTGAAAAGACTTTTTCCCATTGAATAGTCTAGGCACCCTCAACAAAAATCACTTGCCTAATATGGGAGGGGTTATTTCTGGGCTTTCTATTCTATTCCATTGGTATATATGTCTTTCTTTATTTCAGTATTTCACTGTTTTGATTACTGTAAGTTTGTAATAAGTTTTGAATTTGGGAAGTATGAGCCCTCCAGCTTTGTTCAACTTTGCCAAGATTGTTTTGTCTATATAGGTAGGGTCTCTGGAGTTTCCACCTGAATTTTAGGATATGTTTTCTATTTGTGCAAAAAAAAAAATGTCACTGGAATTTTGATAGGAATTGTATTAAATTTGTAGAACATTTTGGGAAGTACTGACATCTTAAAAATATTACTATATTTTGCCATGTAAAGTGTGTTCCTGTGTATGATGCATACCCATGTTTTTGGCCCAAACTTTCTGGAAAATGCCCCTGGAGAAAGTGACTGGCACTTGACTAGGAGAGATGTATCTGGGGAGGGCTAACACTTTGCTGGTACATGTGCAGTTTGCACCATCCTCCTGCAGCTGCCCACTCTGTAAAGCCTGCCTCTTCTCTTTTTCCTAAGAGCCCTTCCCTCCTCACCACATGGGGGGCAGGGTGCAGCTAAGATGGCCACATGCAGGGTTGGTGGAGTGGAAGTTTCTGAGACCTGGGAATCAGGCACTTGGTCCCTCTTGGTGGCTGGGTCTCAAGCCTTGGCCTTCACCCTGCAGAGTGGTGGCCTGCCTTGCCAGCCCACCTCCTTAGCCCCATCACTGTCCCAGTGATCAGCATAGGCTATTTCAGCCAGTTCCCACCACATCCTGAATCCTCCTGGACTGGAACTCGGTGTGGTCCAGACAGGCCCAGGTGGGAAGGCACAGCAGCTCTGGGTGGCCTGGTGGGCCCCTCTCTCCTGAGGTGTACTAATCATGTATAATATGCATCCTTATTTTTCCTTCAAAACTTTGAGCAAAAATGTGCATTATACACTGCAAAATATGAAGTCTTCCAATCAATGAACATGGGATATATTTCTGTCATCTTTAATTTCTTTCGGCGATATTTTGGAGTTTTCTTTGTGAGAGTTTTCATCTTCTTGTATAAGTTAATTTTTAAATATTTTATTATTTTTGATGCTACAGTAATTTTCATTGTTTTCTCAATTTTTTTTCTAGATTTTTCACTGTAAGTGTACAGAAATTCAACTGATTTTATATGTCTTTATGATTTTGCTTTGGTAGGTTTTGTGTTTCTAGAAATTGGTCCATTTCATCTAGGTCTCAATTTGTTGGCATGTAATTATTGATATTCCTCTCTTGAAATCATTATTTCTGTAATAATAACTTTAATTCTGACTTTATTAATTTGTATCCTTTGGTTTTTAGTCTATCTAATTATAGGTTTGTCAATTTTGTTGATATTTTCAAAGGAACAACTTTTTATTACATTACATTGATTTCCTCTATTTTATATTTTTGATTTTGTATATTTCTGCTATAAATTTCCCCATTAGCATTGCTTTTTCTGCATTCCATGTTTTGTTATGTTTTCATTTTTATTTGTAAAAAGTATTTTGTAATTTTTTTCTTTGATCCATTTTTTAAGAGTATATTGCTTAACTTTCATAATATGTAAATTTTTTTGTTTTACTTCTGTTATTGATTTCTAGGTTTATCTTTTTGTGGGCAAAGGAGATATATTGTACAGTATTTATATTTTAAAATATATTGAAGCTTAAGTAAGTTGTGGCCTAACATGATTTATCCTGGAAAATGTATCACGAGCACTTAAAAAGAATGTTCCTTCTGGGTTAAACCTGTATTATAATGGCCTTCTTGTCTCTTGTAAATGTTTTGATTTGAAGTCTATTTTATCTGGCCCTGCTTTCTTTTGATAATTATTTTATTGTCATTTCTTTTTCTATTCTCTCAGTCTATTTATGTCTTATATCTAAAATGAGTCTTTTAGATAGTATATATCATTTAAAAAATCAGTTCTTCCAATATCTGTCTTTTTATTGGAAAGCTTAACCCATTTACATTTTATGTACTTACTGATAAGCGGAGATTTACTTCTGTCATTTTGCTATTTTGTTCTATGTATTAGTTTTTTTGGTCCCTCTTTTTCTGCATTATATTCATTTGTGTTTACTTTTTATTTTTGTAGTTAAATGTTTAAATTTTTTTCTCATTTCCTTTGTTTACATTCTGTTAACATAGCTATTTTCTTTGAGGTTGCCATGGAAATTTTATTTAAAAATCTGAAGTTATAGTCCTCTAATTAAAACTTTTATTAGCTTAATATCAATAACATAAAAAATGTTCCTATAACAGTTCTATCCCTACTCCTTTTGGTTGTTGATATCACCAAGTACATCTTTATACATTGTATACTACAAATCTTAAACCAATAACTCTTTTAAGAGCATTAGTCTCTTAAATTTTATAGAAAACAATATCTAGAGTTACAGCTGTGTCACATGTCACTTCTGACACTTCTTGCCAGGACCCTGGACTGGCCAGGTCTCCAGCCGGCTTAACTAGGTTCTGGACGCGGACTAGTAAGTTACCTTGCTCTGGTACAGTTTCTCTTGGGTGCCTGAGGGCTATCTACTTGGGGGGGGGGAAGGTGGGGGAGAGAGAGAGAGAGAGTCTTAGAGAGAGTAAAGCAGTCTTCTTAGAGAGATAGATCCTAGTCTTTAGTGGAGCTTGGTAATCTTCAGCAGAGAGACGCCGTGCTGGTGTTCTGCAGGCAGGAGAGGAGACAGAGTCAGAGTAAGTGGATCCGTGATAGAATGCGCATGCTCCTTGGTTGCCTTCTCCTTCAGCCTAATATAAGGCTGATCTCGTTCCTCTCAACACCACAGGTGTAGAGACTGCCAATTCACCACTGCTCTCATCTCCCGAGCTCTCATGCTTCTTAGGAGCGCTAAATCCCTCCCCATCCCCTTTCCACCCAGGTGTTTCATTATTGAGCTATACAGGTATTTCTTATAACTCTCACTCCTAGCCATAGGCTATATGGGCTGCAACACAGCTGGACAAGATGGCCCATGCCTGTAATCCCAGCAACTCTGGAGTGTGAGGTAGGAGAATCTCTTTAGGCCAAAAGTTTGAGATCACTCTTGGTAACACAGTGGGATCACGTTTTTAAAAAGAATTATTTAAAAAAATTAGCTGACTGTGCTGGTGCCGATCTCTAGTCCCACTTACTTGGGAGGCCAGAGGATCATTTGATCCCAAAAGTTTGAGGTGATCTATAAACATGTTACTGTACTTGACCGTGGTGATAAGACAAGTTGTCTTAATTCTTTTCTAGTGGACCCATCAACAGTCAACAGATCTTTTGCAGAATCAGTTTGTACCTGTTTTATTTCCTTCCTTCCTTCCTTCCTTCCTTCTTTCCTTCCTTTCTTCCTCCCTCCCTCCCTTCCTGTTGCACCTTATTATTTGTTTATATAATTGTGATATTTTTGTTGAAGACATTTGAATCTAATAATGTGATAACTATTATGGAAATTAGAGTCTCTCCTTCCCTAGGATTTTCTGACTTTTTTTTTTTTTTTTAATTGTGCTAAAAGATGTGTGTGTCAAAGATCAGGTTTAGGTGGAAACTTAAGGTCTTCTTAGAGTTTTTTCTTAGTCCATGCCTTTCCCTGGATATGTGTGGGAACTTTCTAATTTCCCCCATATATCCACTTGCTTTCGAATGGTCTAGTCTATAATGTCTGACTTTCAAAAGGGGAAAAAGAAAACGAAAGAGGGGTACAGGGGATCTGGCCTTTATATTTGCTACAATGAGTGGAGGCATGAGAATAATGGCTGCCACTTCTTCATCTTCATCTCTGTAATCTGAAACAGAAAGGAGAAAACAGAGAGCAGACCCCTAAACGTTGGAAGACAGTGTGCATTTTGTGCACCCTGGCTCCCACAAGCCGTGTGTGTAAGTATTCCAAGAGCACATGCATGGCAACACAGGGCTGGAGGTGTGATAAGACCTCCATTTGTTCTCCAAATTGTCATTTTGCAAAATTAGTTTAGCTGCTCTAGGTTCTTTGCATTTTCGTATACATTTTAGAGTCAGCCTGTCCTTTTGGACAAAAATCTGCTGAGATTCTTATTGGGATTGTATCAGACACGTAACAAAATTGTATATTTACCCACATTTTATCATTTTGGGGCCCACTACTAACTTTTTATAGATTCCTGTTTTTTCCATCAGGCATTATTATATTTTCCTTCTGCTGAAAGATTGTCTTTTGTTAGTTCTTATGGCACAGATCTGCTGGCAAAGAATTGTCTTCATTTTTGTTTGCCTGTCAAAACACTTATTTTGAAGGATATTTTTAGCTGACATAATTTTTAAGTGCTTTTTATATGTTTTTCTATTGTCTTATACCTTGCATTTTTCTGGAGTGTCAATCATTCTTATTGATGTTTCCTTGTATATGATGTTTCCCTTTTCTATAGCTGCTTTTAAGAGTTTCTCTTTATTAGTGGTTTATTTTCCTTCATGTTCATTGAGAGACTTGCAAATGAGAGTTTTAGTTTTTACAGATACTGAAAAATTTCAGGCATGTTTTCCCAAAACATTTTTTCATTTTTCCCCTTTTTTTCTACTAACACTCTACTTTTATGTATGTTAAGTATATTATGTATACTGATGTTTTTTCATAGGTCACTGAGTATCTTTTCACTTTTTTTCTTACCACATTTAAGAATCTTTTCTTAATGTTGTGAGAACATAATACTAAATCTACCCTATAAATTTATTTTAAAAAGTACAGTATAGTTAACTGTAGCACAATATTGTACAGAAGATCTCTAGAGTGTATTTATCCTGTCTAACTGAAACTTTGTACCCTTTGAATAGCAACTTTCCATTTCCTGCTTCCCCTAACTCCTAGATATCACCCTTCTTCTCTGTTTCCATGAATTTAACTACTTTAGATATGTCAGTGGAATCATTCAGTATTTCTTTCTATGAGTCACTTATTTCACTCAGAATAATGTCCGCCAGGTTCATCTTTGTAACATATAGCACAATTTTCTTACTTAAGAAAATTCCATTGTATGTATATATCATATTATCTTTATCTATTTATTGATAGATAAAGACATTTAGGTTGTTTTAACCTTGGCTATTGTGAATAATGCTGCAATGAACATGGAAGTGAAGATATCTCTTCAACATGCTAATTTTATTTGTTGATACTTTGGATATATACTCAATTCTGGGATAGCTAGATCATTTCCATTGTAAATTTTTTGAGAAAACTCCATACAGTTTTCCATAGTAGGTGCGCTAATTTTTATTCTTCTCAACTGTCTACAAGGGTTCTAAGTTCTTCACTTGTTTATAAGCACTTGTTAATTGTTGTGGTTTTCTTTCTTTTTTTCTTTTTGAAAATAGTCATCCTAATACATATGAGGTGATATCTCATTGTAGTTTTGATTTGCATTTCTTTGATAACTGGTAAAATTAAACATCTTTACATATACCCAGTGGCCATATTTATATGCTTCCTTTTATTAAAATTGTTTGCCCAGTTTTTAAATCAGGTTATTTGTCTTTTTGGTATTGAGTAATCTGAGTTCCTTATATCTTTTTAGATATTAACTCATTATCATAAATGTGGCTTGAAAATATTTTTTCCCCATTTTATAAATTGCCTTTTCACTGTTGATTGCTTCCATTGCCCTGTAGAAGCTTTTGTTTGATGTAGTTCCACTTATCTGTTTTTGCTTTTGTTAGTTGTGATTTTAATGTTACATACAAGAAATAAGTGCTTAGCCCAGTGCCATGTAGCATTTGTCCTTTTTTTTTTTTTTGTCTAGGAGATATTCAGTTTCAGATGTTACCTTTAATTCTTTAGTTCATTTTGCATTTATATCTCTGCGTGGTATAAGGGCTCACTTTCCTTCTTTTATACGTGTTTATCCAGTTTTTGTTGAAGAGACTATCCTTCTCACATTCTTGGCTCCCTTGTTGAAGACCAACTGACCAAATATTCATGGGTTTATTTTTGAACTCTGTATGCTGTTCAATTGGTCTAAATGTATATCTTTAGACCAGTATCATGCTGTTTTTACTTCTGTAGCTTTGTAATGTATTTTAAGATCAGGAAGTTTTATGCCTCTAGCTTTGTTTACCTTTCTTAAAGATGCTTTGGCTACTCATTATCTTTTGTGGTTTTATATAAATTTTAGGAGGGATTACCTTAATTCTTTAATTCCTTGGGAGTCTTCCAATTTATGAACATGAATGTCTTACCACTCATTTGTGTCTCCTGAAATTGTTGAGTGTTTTCATCACTGTTAGGTAGTTTTTAGTCAATGTCTTTTACATTTTTGGTTAAGGTTATTCTTGAGTATTTTTTGATGTCTTGGTAAATAGTATTGATAGTTTTATTAATTTCTTCTTTTGAATAATTTGTCATTAGTAAGCAGGCATAACTGCTTTCTTAATGTTGATTTGGTATCCTGCAACTTTCCTTACTTTTCATGTTAGTTCTAACAGTATTATTTTGGCATCAGTGTTTTTTCTTATATGTAAAATTATGTCTCTACAAACACAATTTTACATATTTCTTTCTGATTTGCATGCCTGTTACTTCATTTTCTTGCCTAATTACTTGGGCTAGAAGGTTCAGTATTGTGTTGAATAGAGTGGGAAGAACAGGTGTCATTGCCTTATTCCTAATCTTAGGGAAGAAGCTTTCAGTTTTTTACTATTGAGTATGATGTTAGATGTGTTTCTATTAGTACATAGTTGTATGATCTGGGAGTAACTCATGGAATAAAAAAGATGCTATGAAACAAAGAGACTTGGAGATAAAGAACCATCCAAAAATAGACAAAAAGTGTATGCATTTGTGGCAGGGTGGGAGGTATGAGGCAGAGGAAAGGTATTGCAGATCCAACAGTGTCTGGAATTAGGCATATTGGTACAGAGTTAGTTAAATATTCTAGGGAAACTAACTTTGTTGTGCCTATCTTGAGAATAAAACCAATTAATAAATTTGCTTCTGGACTATTTGTTCTATACTTTTAAGTGATTCTATCAGTTGGAATCTCATTTGATGATGTAGTTGACCTTTAGTAAACCTCAGTATACTCACTAATGTATTGAAAGAATTGCAAGTAATGCATCCTCATGATAGATTAACACACTGTAATAAGCCACAGGGATAGAGCTATATTCCTCCAAAGGACTGCCTAGGGAACAATCAGTCTTGAAGACAATTCCATTTAATTATAGTGTGGAAAGTGCAATGATATCATGTACTATTTTAATCATTTACATATAGGACAATTTGGAGATAGTCCTAGCAAGGCAGAGTTAATGTCTATGGCCACTGGAAAGGGATTGTCTTATTCTTTGGAGTTTTGCAACAGGAAAGAACCCACATGAAATTATCTAAATTTGAATATTTTCAGTAATCAACTTGATTTTTTAAATTAGCTAACAAAAATTGTCTATGTTTATGGTGGACAACAGTTAGCAATCAATTTGAATATGCCCTAGGCCTAGCATTGGAGTGGGTATCAGAGTTCTATATACCAGATATAATGTCGTGTGTTAGTTTTATTCTACTTGGTAAGGGCTGTAGGATGGAGAAATGGAGCTGACTAAATCATTCAGGAGTAAGACTAGGGGTGATAAACGGATTTCATTTTGTGTTCATTTCTGATAATTTGGTGGCAGTTACCTAACGGGCTGTCTTGAAAAGGATCTGCAGGTAACTCTGCAATAAAGTTGCCATGATCAATTAATGATGGTGGCTCTAAGAGGAGAGGGAAATAGAAGCACTTTTTGTCTTTTTTTTGGCAGCCCTTACAAGTGAAAATTAAGATTGATGTAAATTATATTATGAGTAAAGAGGGGCAAAGTCATGAAGGCATGGAAGAAAAGGGTCACATTTTTATGCCCTTGAGAATGAAGCTCTACAAAGCAGAATAAGAGCCTAAATAAAAGATATGACACAGATGTGCGTTGTTCAAAGAAGATTAGAAAGTGTGTGGATGTGATGGCTTTATTGAATGAAATATTATTATTATTTTTTTTTCTTCAGCTTATTTGTTGTTCTCTATTTTCTCTTTCATTGGTTTCTGTTCTGATCTTTATTTATTTATTTATATTTTATTTATTTATTTTTTTGCAAGGTGAATGAATGTATCAGTGAACGAACACAGTCCCAGCCAGGGCAAAGTGAATGAATGCATCAATGAATGGACACAGTCCATTCATGGAATTGAGGCCCAGGAAATTCACATGAAACCGACCTAGGCATGGGAAATGGGGGTTCCACATTTAGTCCCAAGTGCAAAGGGAAGGAGCCACCATGGCACAGGTGTCTCATCAGCAGTTGTCCGGGCTTTTTGGCTCTTGGAGCCTCCGGAGGGGGTTGGAGGTCCCCCTCCTCAATGAAGTATTATTAAAGTAAGGTTTCAAATGTCTTTGGAAATAATTTTTGTGCATAGAAAATCCTACTTTTGGTTATTGTTATTTTAAAGTAATAATTTATTAAAATTATGAATTCATAAACTTTATTTCTTTTTAATATTCTTGACTTATCTTATTCTATGGATAAATCCAGCATCTAGCAAATTTTGTTTTTTTTTCCTTTCCTTTCTTTTTTTTTTATTAAATCATGGCTGTGTACATTAGTGCAAACAAGGAGTGCAATGTGCTGGCTTCATATACAATATGAAATGTTTTCATCAAACTGTTTAACATACCCTTCATGGCATTTTCTTAGTTATTGTATGAAGACATTTGTATTCTGCATTTAGTAAGTTTCACCAGTAGCCTTCTAAGATGCACCATAAGTGTGGCCCCACCAATTACCCTCCCTCCACCCAAACCTCCTCCTTCCCCTCATTTCCCATATTCTTGTGCTATAGATGGGTTGTACCTTTCGTATGAAACCTTTAAATTAGCTTCATAGTAGGGCTGAGTACATTGGATACTTTTTCTTTCATTCTTGAGTCACTTTGCTAAGAAGAATATGTTCCAGCTCCATCCATGTAAACATGAAAGAGGTAAAGTCTCCATCTTTCTTTAAGGCTGTGTAATATTCCATGGTATACATGTACCACAATTTATTAATCCATTCGTGGATCGATGGGCACTTGAGTTTCTTCCATGACTTAGCAATTATGAATTGGGCTGCAATGAACATTCTGGTACAGATGTCTTTGTTATAATGTGATTTTTGGTATTCTGGGCATATACCTAGTAAAGGAATTATAGGATCAAATGGCAGGTCAATTTTTAGATCTCTAAGTATTCTTCAAACATCCTTCCAAAAGGAATGTATTAGTGTACATTCCCACCAGCAGTGTAGAAGTGTTCCCTTTTCTCCACATCCATGCCAACATCTCTGATTTGGGGCTTTTGTGATGTGGGCTAATCTTCCTGGAGTTAGGCGATATCTCAAAGTAGTTTTGATTTGCATTTTCTGATGATTAAGGATGGTGAGCAGTTTTTCATGGGTCTGTAGGCTGTGCGCCTGTCTTCTTTAGAGAAGTCTTTCTTCAAGCCTTTTGCCCATCCTGAGATGGGATCACTTGTT
>CAUYRH010012658.1:0-28642 GCA_963574655.1 Perodicticus potto | reverse complement strand
CTCAGCATTGTCAGCAATGCCTCCTGCACTACCAACTGCTTAGCCCCCTTGGCCAAGGTCATCCATGACAACTTCGGCATTGTGGAGGGACTCATGACCACAGTCCATGCCATCACTGCCACCCAGAAGACTGTGGATGGCCCCTCTGGGAAGTTGTGGCGTGATGGTCGCAGGGCTCTCCAGAACATCATCCCTGCCTCAACTGGTGCAGCCAAGGCTGTGGGCAAGGTTATCCCGGAGCTGAATGGGAAGCTTACTGGCATGGCCTTCCGTGTCCCAACTGCCAACGTGTCGGTCGTGGATCTCACCTGCCGTCTGGAGAAGGCTGCCAAATACGATGATATCAAGAAGGTGGTGAAGCAGGCATCAGAGGGCCCCCTCATGGGCATCCTGGGTTATAGCGAGCACCAGGTTGTCTCCTCTGACTTCAGCAGTGACCCTCATTCTTCCACCTTTGATGCTGGGGCTGGCATTGCCCTCAATGATCACTTTGTCAAACTCATTGCCTGGTATGATAATGAATTTGGCTACAGCAACAGGGTGGTGGATCTTATGGCCCACGTGGCCTCCAAGGAGTAAGAATCCCCAGACCACCAGCCCCAGCCCAAGCACGAGAAGAAGAGAAAGGCCCTTAGCTGCTGGGGTGCCCCTGCCTACTCAGTCCCCCACCTCACTGAGAATCTCCCCTCAACACAGTTTTCACACCAGACCCCCTAAAGAATGGGAGGGGCTTAGGGAGCCCCACCTTGTCATGTAACATCAATAAAGTTCCCTGAATTCAGAAAAAAAGAAAAAAAGACTCTCTTTAAGAGTCTTTAGTGACTCTTAAATAAAGTCACGTTCACGGGTGCCAAGTTTTAGGACTTGAACATGTATTTTGGGGGAATACAATTCTATTTATAGCAACCCCAGTAATCTTTGATAAGTTTATTGCTTTTTGGTAAAACAAAACGTAGACTTGCTTTTAATAATTCTTGTTGCAGATCCAGAATTGGCCCTTTTAAGTTGAAAATGATGTTCAGGGACCACAATCTGAGCCCCAGTAGAGCTCATTGTTACTATACTAGTCATTACTTCTAGGCCTTTCTAAAGAATAAAGATTAGAAATGATTTTATTTCATAAATATAAAATACATTATAAATTTATAACTCAGACTTCAAATTCAGTTTCAAAACTCCACGACTTAACTCAATCAAACCATCACTATTTCTCCTTTACTCCATTGGAAAGCCCTGGTTCTTGATGACACTATACAATTACTCTTTTGTTTTATTCCATGGTATACACATAACTGTCTCAAAATCACAAAACCTATACTACTACCAGTATTAAAATATTAAAAAGTTTAATAATTTAAAAATTTTTTCAATTCCTTTTTTCCTCAAGTACATTCTATTCAGGATGTACACTGAAATTATTGTATATTAATGTCATTGAAATAGGTGTTTTTTGTGTAGTTATGCCAACAGTTTGGTGCATACTTAGGGCCATTTGTTTTAATTTATGTTCAATTTTTAGGTGTTGTCTTTTTTCAATAGATTTTATTTTTTAGAGTTTTTTAAGTTCACAGCAAAATTGATAGGAAGGTATAGAGATTTCACATACATTCCCATTCCTACACATGCATAGACTCTCCTGTGGTCAATATTCCATGAGTGGTAGATTTGTTAGAATTGATGAACCTACATTGACATATCATTATCACCCATAGTTTACAACAGGGTTCACTCTTGGTGTTATTCATTTTAAATTAAATTTTGAGAGCTGCAAAGTCTAATCTATAATGCAAGGTAATTGTAAAAATCTAGCTTCTATGTCTGTGCTCTCCACTTTGTTCCCTCCCTCCTTTAAAATGTTTTATTCTTTCATTTTTGTATACTGGTCTTATATTCACGTATTTGTTACTTCTAATAGTTTTTTTTTTTTTACTGTATTTCTTAGAATATTCCATGTACAAGAGTATGCCTTCTGTGAGTACAGGTAGTTACACTTCTTTCTTTCTAATCTAGATGTCTTCTATTTCTTTTCTTTCTTCTTCTTTGTTTTCCCCTAATGTCTCTGATTAGACTGTCCAATATAATCTTGAGAATAAGTGGTAAAAACTGACATCCTGTCTTGTTCCTAATCTAAGGAGAAACATTTCAGTCTTTTTGCTATTAAGTATAATGCTATAAGGGTTTTTTCAAGGATAATCTTTACCAGGTTGTGGAAGTTCCCTTCTATTTCTCATGTGTTGAGTCTTTTTATCTCAAAAGAGTGTTGGATTTTGTCAAATGCTTCTCTGTGGTGTGGTTTTTGTCTTTTATTCTATTGATATGATGAATTTACATTAATTAATTTTCAGATGTTAAGCCTTACTAGAGTAACTCCCACTTGGTCATGGTGTATAATTCTTTTTATGTGTTTGATTTGCTAGCCTTTATTGAGGGTTTTTGTGTTTATATTAATTAGAGATATTGGTCTGTAGTTTTCTTGTAAAGTCTTCATCTGTTTTTTATATCAAGACAATCCTAGTCTCCTAGAATGAATTAGGCAGTGTTTCCTCCTCCATAATTTTTTTGAAAGAGCCTTGCCATTTTATACTATACAAAAATATGTATCAACATACATATATGTTATTACATATTGTTATTAAAACATATGGCACTGAAGTACCCTAATAATATGTCTTTTCCTATTTTTTGCATATATATATATATATATTTTTTTTTTTTTTTTGCCAGGGCGGGCTGGGTTTAAACCCACCACCTCCAGTATATGGGGCTGGCGCCCTACTCCTTTAAGGCACAGGTGCTACCCCTTTTGCCTGTATATTGAAGGTATAAATTCCCACAAGTAAGACTGATGAATCAAAGAATAAAAGTTTGTGGAATTTTGCTAGATATTGCCAAATTCCTTTCTTATAGACGTTGGGCCATTTTGCCTTTATAAAAGAGAATCATGGTGCTCAGTTCCACCAATAAAGTCTACCTTGTCTAACTTTTATTTATTTTTTTGCCATTCTAGTACTCCTATATTTATGGAGAAATGGTAATTCCACATCATTTTAATTTGCACTTATTTCACTATGAGTGAGTTTTCATACAGTAAAGGGCCAAAACTTTCTTTACAAGTTATCTATTCCTGTCTCTAGCCTATTTATATATAATGTGATTGAATTTTTTCTTTTTCTTTTTTAGAAACTTTTATATATTAAGGATATTGAACACCTTTGTCTGTAATTTAAGTTGCAATTTTTTTTTTACTAGTTTAACATTTGTCTTTTTACTTCTCTTATGGTATTTTCTTTTGCTATGCAAAAGTTTTGATTTTCAATATTTGCAGTCTGTCTTCAGGGTTTCAGTTCTGATCCAAACATAGGCACAGGCTGCCCTGATTCAGAGCAGTCCAAGTTCTAGGAAATCATTAGCTGAATGCTCAAAGACCTCAAGCTAATGATTCACCCCAGAACCACTAACGTCCACCTTTCCTCCTTACCATTATTAAAGCAATTTCTACCAGACAAACTATAGATTTCTGTATCACTCCTCCCTCTGACTTAGGATCTATTTTCATTACAGAGCTTTTGTTGACTTCAGTAGATGGAAATGATGATGGGGAGTGTGGACAGAGAGGGAAAGCTTCAGATGAAGCTGAGGGCCTGAAACAGAGCAAAATGTGGCTGACAAATGTGTTTCCCTCTGAAGCCAGTCCCATGAGAATAGAGAGATGTTTTCTTAAACTCACATCCTTTTTAGAAACTACTTGTGGCTTTCATCAGGACTTCTTTTGCAGAATAAAACAAAACACTTAAAGTCTTGAAAATGTCTGGGAGGGAACTTTGCAGTGTTGTGGATAATATTGCATATCTTTTACTTTTATCGACTTAAGGGCAGTGTGCATGCTAACTACCACGTGAAGGTGCTAGCATACTAGCCAACACTTCCCCCTTCACATGTCCTGTTTCCTTGGTAGGTGAGCTCAGCCAAATGAACCATAATCACTTCACACATTTGGGTTAATATATTTACTTTTCATTTATTTTTTTAAATTAACTTATGGAATATTTAAAACATATATTGTCTTAATTCGGTAATATAATAGTAATTGTATACTGTCACCCATCCTTTAGCTCAAAATTCTACATGAAGTATATGTTTTAAAATTAAACTTCAAATATTGGCTTTGAACAACTCTCTGCATTATGGTAAGCTATTTAAATTTATGTAAAATATGTCAATACATATGTCTGTATAAATATGCTATTTTCCCACATAGGTTTGAATAAAGTGGGGTAAGGTGCTTTAGGCTATGTTGCTACTTCACCCCTGATAATTACTTCCTGCTCTTTATTTCCTTTTCCTTCCTTTTATGACTTGCAATCGAAGATACATTGGACCTAATTTCTTTATTTAATTGTCCCCAAACATGCAGTTGGTTTAGGAACAATGTCAGATAGTACCCAACATAAAAAACAAAGAAAGGGCCCTATATCTGGTTATAATTTGGAAGTGGTCCCATTAACTTTAACATACTCTGCTACTGACTGTGTTGAACTTCTAGGAATCTCAACTTTATCTCTACATAGTAATTTACAGATAGTGTTCAAAAGTTGCAAGCAGGTTATATTCTGACAAATTAGTTCCTAATTATTTGGCTCTAGGCTCTGCTCATATTGTATGCAGAGCAGCCCTTTACCAGGACACTTGGAGAGTTTTGTAGTTTAAACTGATTTAATTTAAAACAAATGGATCCATGTGATTATCTCAACCGCAAATACGTAACACAATGTGTAATATATTTAAAAGGCAAGAGGAAATTTAGTAATGGAATTTCAAAACTGTTTGAAAGAAAGGGATTTTGGGGAGAAAGAAAGGAAGAAGGGGATTGGTGACGCCAGTTTGATTATTTTCAAATACCACAGCTGGCCTTGGATTTGTACAATAGGGTGCATCAAATTGCAGAGGACACCAGCAGAAATCTAACTACTGGGACACGACACGGAGAAATAAATGGCAAGGTTTTAGAGACATGGAAAACTGCAAAATTCATTCACTCTTAATGCTCTTCTTTCTCTACAGGAAACTTTTCTGGTTTACATGTTCTATCAGGAAAATATGTAGGTGGAAATGTAGTCTGTGTTGTTATCACTTTAGTCATTTTTGTCTCTATTACCGGCTACTCATGTGATCCATTTTTTCCCCTACATACATACAGCCTAATTTGTTCAGCATTAACAACAACAGTAATTCTCATTGAACTCTTAGGATGTTTTTTGCGTATTACCTCATTTAATCCCTGACAACCCTATGAGACTGACACTATTACGATCCTGCTCTTGCAGATCATGAAAGAATAGAGAAGTCAAGTAATTCACCTGAGTTAAACAACTCGAAAGTCATTCTTAACCGTAATGTGATACTGTCCTTCCAAGCATGCCAAACGTCTGGTGACAAAGGCCTTGTGTGATGAAAGGACTTCCAAAGGCCAGCTGGTTTGGAATGAATATATAGGACTAAATATTTCAGAACTATAAGAATAAATGAGATTCTCAATGAAGTATGACAACAGGTTATTAAAGCATTCATTTAGATGCGTGAATTTTAATATATCTGTTTGAAAACTAACCATATTTCTGAATAGTCACACCTACTATAGTAGCTTTATTTGTGTTAAGGGTTGACTTTTTTGACTCAGCAAAAATGGCATTTTCTTATGGTTCAATTTAATGCTTCTCCCACTATTGGAAAGATGATACTACTGAGGGACCTGGGCCTTCTGTCTGACCATCCTTTCAGCAAGAGTTTGTTGAGGGTTAAATGTGCCAAGCACTATGTCAGTCCTAGGGTCACAGGTCACAGGGGCATAGATCTTGCCCCCAAGAAATTCCCAGTCTTCAACAAGAAGACAAATTATACAAATAATAATAACTAAAATAAGGTGAATGCATTCCTGCAGTTCTGTCTAAAATGTCTTAGGATATTGAGAAAATGACATGTACAGAGAAGACAAGGTGTTCTTGACACAGATGAGGAACGTTTAGCTGAGATGTAATGGGTGATCAGAAGTTTCCCACTTCTGAAAACAACGTGAAAAACACTCAGTGGGCCTGGCTTTCAAAGATAAAAAATGACATTTCTTTAGTGGAGTTGCTATGCCTCTTAAATGCTTTATGTCTTGGAACAAGTTACTTCTCTCAACATAAATTTTACTATTTGTAAGGTAGAGATATTAATGCATGCTTTGTAGAATTATGATGAAGATATATTGCATGGTGCATATTAAGAGCTCAGCAAAATCATATATGCCATCACTTAACAAACAGTGGCTATTTTTATTATTGTTTATTGTTACTTATTTTTTCCTTTGTTAACCAACATTATCACTAGACCGTCATCAAGGATGTGTCAACTCTATTTCCTCTGAAAGCCTTGATTGTGCATTTGGGGAATGAGTGCAGGTATTTCCTTGGTGGTGACCTTAAAAAGCCTGTGGCTTTTTGTCAGGCCATCGTGTGGTGCTGAATTTTCCCAGAAGTCTATGGTATCTGCTTGTCATCTTGCAAGTGTGTGTGAGCTCCAAGAGCAAGCTTGTCAACACACAAAAGGTCCCAGATGGCTTTTTCAAGGACTTTTGATCTCTGCAGGCTTTGATTTGAATGTTTCCCAGAGATCTGAGAGCAGATTTCTTGTTGCATCCTTAAATATTACTGTGCAAAACTGAGCAAATAATTGGCCCAGTTTAGCCCATCTTATTTAATGACAGATGGATTCATGGCAGGAAGAACATCTTCACATCTTATATCATTGACCGAGCCATGATCCATGGGGTTTGGGAGCTTCGCAAACTTCTCAGGAGAGCCTTGAAAGAGTCCTGCCAGGTGTCAACCCATGGTCAGCTGGAATAGAAGTTCTAATTGCAGAATCTTGCCTGTGAAATGGGTCAGATTTTGTCCTGCTGCAGTCAGCTGCCTTGATCCTTGCGTAGTTTGATTAGCTTTACCCGTAAGCTGGGATTTGAGATGACAGTTTAGGAGCTAAAAAATATTGATGTCCTAGAACACAGTCACACAGTGAACAAGGCTTAGCCTGCCTCCCTGGACTGGCTTTCTGCATAATTGAGGTCAAAAGGAAAACTATGCACATCTCTGCAAGATGGGCTCTTACCCACAGGAGGGAAAGAAAGGCCTGACTCTTAAAAGACCAGGAGTACAGCGAGACTAGGGTTTGGTTATCAGAGACACTGGTGTAAATTAGCCAGGGTTGTGGTGGGTAACAGTAGTCCCAGCTACTCAGGAGGTGGAGGCAGGGGGATTTCCTGCTTGACTGCAGGAGTTTAAGGTTGTTGTGAGCTAGGCTGACACCATGGCACTCTAGCTTCAGTGACAAAGTGAGACTTTGTTAAAAAAAAAAATAGAGCAGCTTCTGTGTTTCAAAGGAGTAGGGCACCGCCCCACCGCTGGAGGTGGCAGGTTCAAACCCAGCCCCAGACAAAAACTGCAAAAAAAAAAAAAAAAAAAAAAAGAAAGAAAAAAACAGAAACCCTGTTTATTGTATAAACGGCAGGGGCTACAAAACAATGAGTGTAGCCTCAATTCAAAGCATAAAATCACTTTGGTTGTTAATTTTGTCTTGATATTTTGAAAACACTATGCAAGAGTCACATGGCTAACATTGCACAAAGGTTTAACTACAGATTCACTTTGGGGAGAAAATGTTTTTTAGTTGTTCCAAAGTTTTTTCTCCTTATGGCTGTGTTCCGGTATAACCTTAGTACCATCCAAGACAATAAATAGCAAAGCAGTTGGGGTAAATCCAATTATTTTTCCACAGCATCATTCATTGTAAGTATGCTGGATTTTAAAAAATGAGACTCCATAAAGCACATCATCGCAGAGTCCTGTTGCCATCTCTGGAGGTGGGGGGTTTGGAGTTGCAAATGCTGGCCTTTCTGGATGTGGTGCTGATGTGGCCCTGGGGACTGGTTAGAGTGAGTAAAAGCAATACTGGCAGCAAATCACCCTGTGGCAGAGGTGAAATGGGGATCTGGTTTTCAAGAGGTGAGAGCATAACTCAGGGGAAAGGACCTGAGAGGGGCCACCCTGCTTTTTGGAGCTTAGGAGAGATTGAGCCTTGACCTTCCCAATCTTCAGACTTTAGCAGCCCCTTGCGGGTCACACACGTTCACATCCATCTTGGCAGCCCGAACTCCTCACATCCTTGGAAATTCCTAGAAGTGTAAAGACCAAATCAGCCCCAGGAAGCTGGCAAGATTCAGTGTGTTGCTAAAAATGGGCCCTTGTGGATGGAGACTTAACAGTTATAAGTGAAAAAAGAAAAGAAAATTTATGTAATTATTAGTGACTCCAGTGACCCAGTTGTTCTGAGATGGTTCATTAACAAACACTGAAAACAGGGTCCCAGCAACACGGCTTCCCAGTGAGGGAGAAGGCTGATTCCTCCTTCCCATCCCAGGAAAGAGTGGCACTTAGGAACACCCCAGAAAACTGTTGGTGGGGGTTTGGATTTATAAGCTTCAAAACTGTTCTCTTAATGCCACACCTTTGTGGGGACTCCCGACCTGTAGCTAACTTTGGGTCTTTTCCCAAACACTAAATAATTAGAATCGGGGGAGAAGACAGTTTCTTGCCCAAAGTGCAGAGGCGGAAGGCTGGACGTCTGCGTTCCCCGTGCCCAGATCTGACTCCAGCCCGCTGGCTGATACCTACTCAGGCAGTGAGAGGCCCGGGCGGGCTGGGGAGAGGTTTCCCGTGACAGGCTGCCTTATTCACGGCCATCCTCCTCTCAGCCAGAACTGTATTTCCTAGTACCTCTCCCGGGGTTGCAGACGAGGAGCAGTTGGATCATTTGATTAGCTTTTTCCCAGAACAGGGAGCCTCCCATCTCTGTTTACTTCCCAGCGAGTGAAGGAAGAGGTCCCAGAATGGGGCGCCCATGGGGGGCTGCTCCTGAAAGAGAAACCGACCCAGAGTCAGCCCTGATTTGGTTAAATGTGTCAATTTTCCCACAGCAGGTAGGCACCTGCTGACCCTCTCTGGGAACCCGTCCTCCAATGACCCTGCCAGTCTACTTCCGGGTGGTCCTGCTCCAGTTCCCTTCCCCTGCTGAAAAAGAAAATTCTCCTTACTCTTCACAGGTCACATGTCTGGGTTTTAGGTTTTGTTTTTAACTGTGGTAAATAAGCATAACATAGAAGTTGCCATCTTAGCTATTTTTAAATGCATACTTCTATAGTGTCAACTATATTCACACTATCACAAATTGGCTGTCTAGAACTTTCTTACCTTGCAAAACTGCAGCCCTCAGCCCCTTCAACCACTATTCCACTTCCTATTTCTGTGAGTTTCAGACACCTCGTTAAATGGAGCCACATGGTATTTGTCTCTCTGTGAATGGCATATTTCACTTGGTAAAATGTCCTTAGGTTTCATCTGTCTTAGAATATGCGACACGAGTTCCGTCTCTTTTTGAGGCTAAATAATTTGGGGTATATGTATCACATTTTGTTCATTCAGATTTAGGCAACTTCTACCTCTTAGCTGTTGTGAAGAATGCTTCAGTGAACATGGGTATGCAAACATCTCTTCGAGATCTTGCTTTCAATTCTTTGGGATATATACCCAGAGATGGGGTATATACCTAAAATTATCATATGATAATTTTATTTTTAATATTTCGAGGAACCTCTATGCTGTTTTCCATCACAGCTGTACAATTGTACATAGTGTGGGGAATTACTGAAGAGCCATGAGCTCAGACTTCAGGCCATAGGCACCCACCTGTAGATATTTTTTTTTAACTTTTAAATTTGTAAATTTTAAAGCATTAAATGTTTCTTTATTGGCATGGTTTCACTTTTGATATTCTTACATCCTTTTTACACCAACCCCCCATTGCCGTTAAGTTGTAAAATGTAACCATCCTTTAAGATCAGTCCCACTGAGCAAGGAAGAAACAGGAGGGCTTGCCCCAGTTCTGAGTGAAAGTAAAACACGGACTTTTCATTACTAAGTTCTGATGCTACCCTGGGTCCTTGGCATCAACAGGTGAATGCTGCATTCAATACAATCACCTTGCACCCCCATAAGCCTTTCTGGAATCTCTCGCACTTCCCTCCATGTGGGGCAAGTTTTCACTGCCTCTGGTCAGTGTTGTTTTCCTGGGAATGATCGGGGTTCCCATCCTAACGCTCGTGTTAGAGGCAGGCAGGTATCTCAGGCTCTCCTCCCGACTTGTTAAATGTAGCTGGTCACTCCTGCTAGACAGCCTGGCAGCAGAAGACGGACAGCAGTTTGCTGGTTGCCTACCCAGGCTGAAGAGCTCTGCTCTTTTGCAAGAGAGGCCCAATTCTTTCAGAGTATAGCAGAGGAGTTGAGACTTGCAGGGTCATTGGAGGACGGGTTCCTTTTCCCTGACAAGCTCTGGTTGCCTTTGGTAGAGTGCTGTAGTGTCACAGCAAACAGCAACCACAAACTCTTGGGGGCACAAGTGATCATCTTGCCTTAGCCTCCCAAGTAGCTGGGACTATAGGTCCCCCCCACAACAGCTGGCTATTTGTAGAGACAGGGTCTCAGTCTTGCTCAGGCTATTCTTGAACTCCTGAGCTCAGGCAGTCCTCCCATCTGAGCCTTCAAAGTCCTGGGAGCCACCTGGCCCGGCCCAATCTTGTTTTCTAGTCTAGAAGCTTACACCTTTATAAGGTGTCCCTTCTGCTTCCCCCAGTCCCAACTCAGACACTCCTTTAGCAATTCTAAAACATACACAGACGCACACACAGGCACTGAAGGTTCTTCTTCACTCTGGCCTACGGTTTGCCTTCCAATCATTCTTGTTCCATTTCCAACTCCTGACTCGGAATTTGGGCCTCCACAAAGAAAGTAAAAGGTTAAAAAAAAAGTATTCTTATTTTGTCACTCTATTTTATCTTCACCTATTTATCAAGGTCACTACTGGCTTTATATGTAAATATAGAAGTTTTCAGAACAACTAGATATCCCCCCAAGTAGCTCCCATACCAATTTGTGGTATAGCAAAAAAGCAAACATTAGAGAATCATTTCTTTAGTTTCGAATTGTCCTTTCTAGACTCTTTACAAATGCAAATAGACCCAATAGGAGTAACAAATTGTTACTAACCCTTCACTGTAATATAGTTTATCAGAAGGTTTTCTTCTGGGAGAAGGGGAGAGAAAATGTGGAGCCCTGGATGGGAGGAAAACTCAGAAAGCAGAGTTGGGGAAACATGAACAAATTCCATTTATTTCCCAATTCTTCCTAGGATCGCCTCTGTATAGGTTTCAGCTAGAATTCATGAACCTTCGTGCTTCAGCGCTTGTCTACCTTAGGAAAAATTGAGTGAGCAAGTTAGTCAAATTATTCTTGACATCTTGATTTTACATGCTGTTACCCTGTTATGAAATAGTGTATGAGAAGGAGGCACCCTCAATGTTTATTTGTTTGTCTCTAGTCCTAATTAAGTTCATGTGGAATCCTGGATCCCATGTGACTTCAAAGTACAGGGACTAAGTTTCCTCTTTTTTGGGGGGGGTATTTTCCTTTAATGTGTTGTTATTTTAATTAGAAAAGGAGCAATCAATATTTGGATTTGAAGGTAAGATACAGAGAGGCAAATGTTTGGCCTATAAACTGTTTAGAGAATACATGAGCTCTAGAATCATCAAAAAGATATTTCCTGGTATTAGTTCAGATACTGTTGGAGGAAAGAAATAGAAATCACTTGGAGCTAGCTTAAGCAAAATGTAGGGGCTGGTAAAAGGATAAGGGGTGTGTCATGGAGTCCAAGTGCAGGAATACTGCCCAACCTGAGGAGCTAAGGCCTAGGAGGCTTGTCAGCAACCCAGGAACAACTTCTGCCGCTCGTCTCTGCTGTTCTCAGAACATCTGCTTCTCCTTTTCTCTCTCTCTGAGAGCAGCTTTCTCTGGTTCTCTGGTCACATTCCATAGCTGGCTGCCCTGCGGCTCCTGGATCAACATGTTATCTTCCCAGCCACAGGAAGATTAACTGGCTATTAATTAGTTTTAATTATTGGGAGGAAGAACCTGATTGGTCCAACCTGAATCAGGGTCTACAGTGGCCTAATCAACTATGGACAAATGGCCAAGGTCACTTCCTACAAACATGACTGCTCAGGGCTCATCCTAGACATGAGAGGCGCTTTCTCAGAGAAGGACATGGTCCATATGCTGAGCAGTCTGTCTGTGTTCCAAATGAAAGCTAGCCAGAGTTTTTCTTTTTTACTATTTAAAACCTGAGTATTCCCAGGTCTGGTCGGCCAGAGGCACAAATAGAGTCAGGCTAACAACAGCAGAATAGCAGAGGACCTCAAACTTCGCATAAATGCTACCAAAAGTTTTCTCGAGTATTTATGAATGGCCCATTCCAGCTGGGTCCCCCACCAGGTATTGTGGTCTCTGTTGCTATATTGGGCACAACAATACACACCAGCTTAGATCCTTCACTAAGGTGGCCATACATTTGCAGCTTATGCTGTTATTCTGACAATTTTTTTATTTTTTTGAGACAGAGTTTTACTATGTCGCCCTCGGTAGAGTGCCATGGCGTCACAGCTCACAGGAACCTCAAACTCTTGGGCTTAAGCAATTCTCTCACCTCAGCCTCCCAAGTAGCTGGGACTATAGGCACCCACCACGACGCCTGGCTATTTTTTGGTTGCAGTTGTCATTGTTGTTTAGCAGTCCCCGGGCCGGGCTTGAACCTGCCAGCTTTGGTGTGTGGCTGGCACCCTACTCACTGAGCTATGGGTGCCGAGCCTATTCTGATAAAATTTTAATAGCGTCCATTTTAATTCTCAGAAGTGTCCTGGTTTGTATAATAAATTATATGTTCTATCTGTACCCAATGCTCAGGTTTTACAACAGTTCAAGGCAAGTAGGTTTTTGTCGGTTGTAGTTGGCATTGTTGTTTGGCAGGCCTGGGCTGGATTCGAACCCATCAGCTCTGGTGTATGTGGCTGGCACCTTAGCCACTTGAGCTACAGGCTCTGAGCCTTTTGTCCCTGTTTCTGTGTGTTAATTTTATTCCCTTAGACTTGTCCCCACGAGGCTGGAAGCTTGGACACTATCCACAGCTCTGGGCCTATGGCCTCAGTGCCTCACAACCACAGAATTCAGAGAGCTCTGGTTAGGAATATCTTAGGGCAGAGCCTATTGTGGCTGGTCATATGCCTGGAACATCCTTGCAGCCAGGGGATGAGAAACTGGTTGGCAGCCCCACCGCAGTCCTACTAAAATGAGGGGACTTTTTCCAGCAGATAAAACAACAAATGCCCAGCACATAGATCTCGTTTGGTGTTTAACATCAGCCAATTTTCCCCAAATTCTGATTGACTCCAGTGGGAGGAGGCCATGAAATAAATGTAGTGGCCCAACATCCCTGCCTTTCTACAACCAAGATTTTCTGACTAAGGCAAGTTCCTCCTGATCCCTTTCCCTTCACTCACTCAGAAGTACCCACAGTCCCTGTGCTAATGGGTTTGGGGACTCTGCCCTAGCTGGTCACCAGAACCCCAGCAATGGATACAACTTAGGTACAGACCTAAGGACATCATTACATATAAGCAAAAACAAATGGGAATAGGGAAACATGTACATTACTCGCCAGCCTAAACCTGAGTACATTCTTGAAATTAAAAGATAGGACTTTGTGGACATATAGCTTGCATGCTGAGGAAAATCCTGTGGGATGTGTGGTAAGATCTCTGTGTGTGTGTTTCAGATTTATCAAAGTTTATAAACTAGAGCTTGAATGGTCCATTTACTGGATTTGAGCTCAAATGTTATTCATAGGATAGAAAAGCTGATTTCTGCTCTGATATAAACTTGAATATTGTTTTCTCTGTTCATGGAAAATTCCATTTTTCTTGAGTATTGCTAGTTAACCAAAAGACTTTTTAAAATGTTGCAGAATTGCTTTGAATGATTCTCAGCGAAGTTGAGTAATTTCAGGCTCGTTCAAGAATGAGTTGCATGCCTGCATGGGTTTTTCGTATCTGTAGTAGATCTGCACCCAGGGTATTGTGTTTGTTGACATTTAGGCTCTTTTCAACCTTCTGGTTCTAAGTTTCATGAGTACATAGATGAAACTAACTCAGTTTGTCTGTGAGATCCACATAGTTCAAAATCCCTTTCATCTCCTCTCAAACATATTTGGAAAAATTATTATAAATACAGAAAAGAGTAATAGAAAGTTTATAAAATATACTTTAAGAAAAAGGATATTAAGTATTGGACAGCTAAACAGTGAAGTGAATTGCTTTTCGAAAAGTTTTTCGAGGTGATGGTATAATAGGTTCAAGTGACCTGTACTATGTTGATGGGCAGGTGTGGCATCTCAGCAGTTAGCACCCTTCCTCAAGGATAGTTGCATGCTCTGTACCCTGGTCCTAGTCCCTGGTGCCCAGTCCAAAATGAGTCAGCAGATTGGATGTACCATATGGTAAATCTGCCTGAGAACCATCCCTCTACTGAAGGACACATCCTAGGCCATGACTCGTCCAAGGGTATACAACTTCTGTTAAAAGACGATTTTGCCACAGCTTTTAAACATATGATGCAAGTTTTGTTTGGTGAAAAGTCCCTGCTTACAATTTAAGTTTTTATGCTCAGAGTATAAAAGAAAAGAAAACAAACACGTAATCCCTAACACAGGGCTTGTTTAATGGCCATGGATGAGGCAGGTCTCACTCCCCTCACCTCCCTGACAGCTTGTAACTGCATTAATTAGCTTAAAGGGGGCCCTTGGTCCACTTGGTAATGAAACCAGCAATACTTTCTGTAATTAATTACACAATCTAGTTACTGAGCCTCCATTTTTCTGCACCATTCGTGATACTGACTTTCCACTTTCTTTTTAGTTTTCATTTTTAGAAAATGCATTCTTGAAACTTACAAACCTATTGACTTTGAGGATGCATTTAGGAAATCATCTGAATATTTTTTAAAATCAAAGATTTCTATATTTTTACTGATTGTCCAAAGAGAAGCCCCAGTCTGAGAGACACAGAAACCCAACTTTAATTATATCCGCGGTGCCTGGGAGACATCCCCAGCTTAGATGAGTAAATGTGAAAAGAGAAAACAATCATGAGCAATTAGCTGGGTCTTGGCTAAACATCAGCCATGTACCGTGGTGAACCCCAAGCCCTCCCACTGTATGGGCACCAGTCTCCCCCCACCCCTTCCTCACCTCAGCCACATTTCCAGTCAGTAAAGCAGAGTGCCTCTGACTTGCATTGTTTCTCTGGAATTAGGCTCAGAAGTCTTTAACAGTGACTTCTTAAAAGCCTATCCGCCTGATCATCATTGTATTCTCCTCCTCATTCTCCCCCTCTTCCTTTTTAAACCATTTTACTGGAAAACTGCTTGGCACTGAGCAATTCTTCTTTCAGTTACAGAGCTTCAAGGTCTCCTTGGCCCACAAATAATGCCGCCGGCCGAGTGTGTCTAAGTGTCAGGGAAATCTATTTCTTTTAAAACACTCCGCATTTCTATTGGAAATAGAACCCTCCCTAAGCCCATCACGTCTAGTGAAACCTCAGTCACTCGGGACAGTAGAGAGATGGTGCCCTCGGGCGACCTCACAGGGCCTGTCTCTGGAAAGACCTCCGAGCAGGGAGAGCCTGATTGGCTGGTTGTTTCATTACTGTTTCTCCGGGGACCAATCACGATTTGCAGCCAAGCCATCTGCCTCGCGACGAGCTCTGAACAAGATGGCGGCCCCTTGAGGGGGAGTCTCGCTCCAGAGTTCTCATCTTGGCCCTACAGTGGGACATTTTGCAGCCACCTCTCTGTGTGTTGGGAAAATGACCTCCTCTCTTTTCATCCCACTTCTCTGGTGAGTTTAGGGTAGAGAACTGAACACCAGTATTTCAAACTTTTTCTCTCTCACTTTCCCAGAAGCTTCCTCATGATGGCTTTCTCTATCTCTGGAAGTTTCCTGAGACCAGACTTGGACCTGGCAGAAGCAGGGCCTGCAGTTAAGTTGAGAAATGTCAGCAGGGCTGTGTGAGAAGTCCTGGGAGCCTACTGGGGCCTCCACCTAGCTGTGCTTTCCAGTCTTGCTTCATCAGCAAAAGAGCAGACATTCTTGGCCCTAGCTCAGAACTCCAGTCTTTGTGTCAGTTGCTTCCGAGTTTGGAGTAGAAAAGAAGAGAAGTAATTAAACCAAACCATCTAACTCAGTGGTTTTCAACCTTCCTAATGCCGCAACCTTTTTTTTTTGGCAGTTTTTGGCTAGGGCTGGGTTTGAACCTGCCTCCTCTGTCATATAGAGCCGGCACCCTACTCTTTTGAGCCACAGGTGCCACCCTGCCACAACCCTTTAATATAGTTCCTATGGGTCATGACCCAGAGGTTGAGAACCGCTGCGTTTAACTGCTGCCCTGCCCTCAGGAATGAGGAGAGGAGCCAGGGAACTCATGTGGGAATTCACTGAGAAGATCACCAAAACATAAAAGTTAGCAAGTGATGTGGGGAAAAAATTGATAACCAGTATGAAGATTGAGGAAGACCCTCAGAGAAATATAAGAAAGTTAAATCTTAATACAGGAGAACCTCTGTAAGTTGACTACCCAAAGGAATGTAATAAACTGGTCAAGAGTGGTCAAGAGAGGTGGTCAACATAGGGAACTAGGCCTACTGTAATCATATGTACATGTGATGCATGTCCAGTCTATGAAAATTAGGTCAACTTAAGGAGGTAGTCAATGTATAGAGGTGGTCAACTTATAGAGGTTCTACTGTATTTTTCTCCTAGGAAGGTCCTCCCAACTTGTGAAGTGGTAAGATCTTGACAAGGTTTCTATAGGACCAGGCCTCCTATACAGGAGAGAGAATGGCACTTTTTAAAGAATGGGACTTTTCAGAATTAGTTTCATGGTGAAGTTTATGAAGGGAAATCATATACAAGTGCATCTTCAAGTCACTATTAGAGTTTTCTTAGAATATTACTAAGGATCTGCTAGAATTTGATTTACACAGTGTTCTTCTTGTGTTCATGGGGAGGATGGTTGGCAATTGAAGGAAAATTAAGAATTTAACTAAAATCTTCCAGACACAAAAGATTAGACCTTCCAGAGAGGAAAGAGAATTTGGTGGAAGTAAAGAGGCAGACAGTACCGTTTCTAATTAAGAGTTCATTCTAGGCTGGTAGTTCTTCATCCCGTAGAATCACCTAAGGGAGTGCTGAATAATTCAAGTGCCTGGGTCCCTTCCCAGGCATTCAAACTAGATACTCAGGGGATGAGCCAAAGTGTCAGTATTGTCAGAAACTGCCCAGGTAATTCTGGTATACAGCTGAGACTGAGGAACAGTGTCCACAGGCTAAGGGAACACCAGTTATCTATGAGTGCAGTGATGGTGATGATGGTGGTGAGTGGGTAGTTTACATACTCTTCCCTAATGCATCTAAAGCTTTGCTACTTACAAGATGGTCCCTGGACCAGCTGCTTCAACATCACTAGGGCCTTGTTCAAAAATGCAGAATTTTGGACTCCACCCTAGACCTATGGATCAGAATTGTAGTAGGGAAATGTTTCTTAAACTTTAGTTTGCGTAGGAAACAGCTGGGATCTTGTTAAAATGCAGATTCTGTTTCAGTAGGTCTGGGGTGCAGTCCAAGATCTTCATTTCTAACAAGCTCCCAAGTGATTCCAGTGCTTTCCATCCATGGGCCACACGTTGAGCAGCAAGTCAGCAGAGGACTTGGCAGTAATGGAAGTTGCTCAAATAGCAGTGCTCCAGCTTTGGACTGCTCTGTAGGAATGGTGCTGAAAAAGTTGCATGGAGCATCTTCAGGGACATAAAAGACAGTGACGATTTTATAGGAGTGGCTGTCTTCCCAGGGCAGCCAATAGTAATTACCACCATCAGGAGATGCTATTGCTGGAAACTTTTAGGAAGTGCCAATTGGAGCTGGCACCAAACGAAACTGTAAGGGGAGAACCAAGTTAACAAGACTGCTTGGCAAATTGGAACCCTTTTTGTATCCCAGCCCAAGTCACACTTGAAAATGAGACAATTTGCCATTTTTATCACTTGCTACCTGGGGGAGAGAACTAGTCTTTCCATATACTTCAAATCAAAATTAGAAAATAATAATTTTTCATCAAGATCCCTCATGGGACTTATGTATGTCTTTACACTGCAAATATTTATTGTACACCTACTTTATACCGGGCTCTGAATTAATACATAGATTTGAATGTCTAGAAACTGAATAATGCTCTGGCCAGCAACAGAGACCTAGAATTGCTCTCAAACTTCATTGGACAGGACACTGTGGCTTGAGAGAAGATTATTCTGGGATGCTGTTCATAAATATCTTAGCTATTATATAAATCCCCAGCCTAACATCAATTGATATCAGTTTCAGAAACAAGACCATATATGATTCATTTGGAATCAGACATTGGAAAAGCCAGTGTTATTATTGGAAGGAATTTAACACCACTGAGCAACTTTAGGATAAAGGCTAAGTACACACTATTTTGGAATGAAATGGCAGCCGGAGAAGGTATTGTATGTCTGCACTTGGGCTGCTGTATTATAACCAATTTGAAAATTTGGAAAGGTTTGGTTCTGGTCAGGGAATATAAGTGGGAGCTTGAACTCTGAGTTGTAGACCTCCTTCCTATACAGAAGGCCTTTGCCTGTATCATTTGAAGATCCTTTCCAATTTCACCCTTTGAACCATTGTGCTTAGAAGAAGTATTGCTGGCCTTTAGAGCTGTTAAATACCCCGTAAACAATGTTTTCTTGTGACTTGTGTCAGATCAGAGGCTTCTTATTTAAAGAGCTGTGCTTACCTGTTATCAAGGTAGGAAGACATCTCAGTCAGTATATACTCACATGATCCAAGGGCATGGAAATGTTGAACGAAAATATCAACAAAAAAATCACTGAGAAGGAGCTTTGAAATTGAAGCTCACTACTAGCAGTAGCAATCAGGATCACTATGGGAAGCCATTAAATTAATAATTATCCCCCTTACACAGATACGGTAGAGTCCACAGCTTACTGATGTCAAAAGACTTGTATAAAGTTACAGAGTAGTACATACATGAGGATAAGAACAGAAGTTTTCAGACTTCCAGTACCAAGACTTTATGCAAATCCTTATAAAATTGAATTGGAATAAACTTCCATTAATTGGAAGCTAATGGGGAGGGAAATGAGAAATGATTAAGAAACTGAAAGAAACTACAGAGAGAAAAAAAAAAACTGTCACAGTTGGGTGTGTGTGTGTGCGCGCGCGTGTGCGTGCATGTGCAAAGGAAATGTAATCATCTCAATTTGAGGGGCCTCCATGTGTGGGCACACACAACAGGCTGGGAGAAGTTGTAAAGGAAATAAAAGACTGGGTTCTTATGGTCAATGGAGTTCCTAGTATAACTATGGAAAAGGACAAATATTATGGATAGATGAAGTAACATAAGTAACATAAGCAAAAATATATACCTAAGTGATGACAGCTGTATGAGGAGCCAGGGGAGGTAATTGGAAAAGTGTGTGGGTAGAAAGGAAATTAATAGAAAGCAGCAGTATTTGCATCTACCTGAGAAAGGCACTTGCTGCTGAAGCAGGTTAATGTAAGCTGCCCAGGGACAAGATAGGGCCCTCCAAGGACCCCAAGATTCTAGGACTAGAGAAAGTAGACCATGAAATTTCTACCCAGGACAGTATGGTTGGAAAGGGAAGAATAGAAATAAGGGAAAGCTCCATTTTAATATACAAAATGAAAAGAGACAAGTGAAAGGAATGATCTGAAACCACATGTGTATTGGAGCATGATTGTAAGAACAACTAGGTTAAAATAAGTTCATTTTCCTACCTTCAACTTTTTCCCTTTCCAAAGCATTCTACATTCCATTTTAAATTGTGCATGATAAATTTTGACTCCTATTGAATGCGCTGTCTAGTAACCACTGATGCTGACTCTCTTAGCTTCCAACTTAATGAAAGTATTTGTGAAAACTCAAAGATGAAAATGTGCAAAATCAGATTCTTTTTATTCAACAAGCTGAGCAGGATTTTTAATGTATCTGATGGGTCAAAATTAAAGGGGAAAATAGTTCAGCAAAATACCCACAAGCCAGTTGTGCTTTCTCTTGTAACAGAAGGCAGCTCAACTGAGAGGGGAAGAAGGACTTGTGTACTGTTCTCCATCTTCCTTTTCCACTTTGTTCAGAGACACAGAGTGTATGTATCATGCTGAGCATTGAAACCCCTGTTCCTTTAATAGATATGAGTGCCCTTCTTGGTCTCAACATGTGATTATTCAAGTAGGGCTCTACTAGGGAATGATAGTGGTAGAGCATTTCTTATTTAGCTTCCTCACAGAAAGCACCATAGACAGGTAGAGACAAAAAGTTCTGCTAGCTTGCTTGCAGAGAACTAAACTTTCTGTATTTAATTGGTTTGACATGTCAGAGAGCAAGGCCTTGAAAATAGGGAAAGAATTTACAACTGTTTCCAGCAGAGTCAAAGTAATGCTAGCCTATGAGTGAAGAAGAATTGTGCTACATGCTATAGACATCCATATCTTAGACCTAAGGTGATGGAACCTGCACTCAGTGGACCATATACCTTCTTGAGTTCTGGACACCTTCTGTATCAGCATCACCTGCTGAATTGGTATCTCTTTGAATCAGTCTAGATGTCAACCTCACTCATTCCCCAGAAGATGATAGTTTTGATATCTTTTTTTGAGACAGAGCCTCAAGCTGTCACCCTGGATAGAGTGCTGTGGCATCACAGCTCACAGCAACCTCTAATTCCTGGGCTCAAGCAAGTCTCCTGCCTCTGCTTTCCAAGTAGCTGGGACTACAGGCACCTGCCACAATGCCTGGCCATTTTTTGGTTGCAGCTGCCATTGTTGTTTGGCGGGCCCAGGCTGGATTCGACCTGCCAGCTCAGGTGTACATGGTTGGTGCCTTAGCCCGTTGAGCCACAGGTGCCAAGCCGATAATTTTGATATCTTTAAAACCAATGACTTAGAGCAGTGGTTCTCAACCTATGGGTTGCGACCCTCAGGAACTGTATTAAAGGGTTGTGGCATTAGAAAGGTTGAGAACCACTGACTTAGAGTGACTACATAATACAATAGAAGTGACTTCACATGAGAATAAATTTTTATATAATTTTTTGCATCCTTAATTATACATAACTCCAAGTCAGTGATACATGCACTGGCTTAGCCATCACTGCTGCTATCTCTGGATTATGTGCACCTGAAGTCCAGTGGCTCTGAGCCAGCACAACTGTAGAAATTGCCCAAGGACTATAGCCTTTGTGGCCCAACTGCTTCATGAATTTAATTCAGACCCCAGGCTGGTTTTTGATTCCCTAGAACACATTAGGAAGATTTATTCATCATGATCAAGTGGGATTCTTCCCAGGGATGCAAGGATGGTTCAACATATGCAAATCAATCAATCCAACAAATCATATCAGCAGAACAAAGAAAAAAAAAAAAAAAAAAAAGATCATTTCAATTTATGCTGAAAAAGCATTCAATAAAATTCAAAATTGTTTCATGATAAAAAAAAAGTCATAAAAACACTGAGTGTATGAGAAATTCCCCTCATGATGATAAAAGCCATATATGATACACTTGTAGCCAGTATCGTATTGAATGGGGAAACACTGAAAGCCTTTCATTTAAGATATGGAACCAGACCAGGATGTTCACTCTCACCACTGTTATTCAGCATAGTACTGGAAGCTAGCTAGGGCTATCAGACAAGAGAAGGAAATAAAGGGCATCCAAATTGGAAAGGAAGAAGTCAAATTATCTTTGTTTGCAGATGATATGATCTTATATCTAAAGAAACCTCAAGACTTTACAAAAAGACTATCAGAACTGACAAATTCAGCAGAGTTGTAGGATTTAAAATCAACATACAAAAGTAAGTAACATTTCTATATGCCAACAATGTGAAAAAGAAACCAAGAAAGTGATCACATTTATCATAGCAACAAATAAAACTAAATACCTCAGAATAAACTTAAAGAAGTAAAAGATCACTATAATGAAAATGATAAAACACCCATGAAAGGAATTGAAGAGGACACAAAGTAAAAAGGAAAGATATCTTGTGCTCATGGATTAAAATAATCAGTATTATTAAATGTCCATAATGCCAAAGCAATCTATACATTCAGTGGAATCTCCATCAAAATACCAATGACATTCTTCACAGAAATAGAAAAAATAATCCTAAAATTTATATGGAACCACAAAAGACCTAGAATAGCCAAAGCCATCCTGAGCAAAAGGAACAAAAATGGAGGAATCATATTACCTGAGTTCAAATTATACTTCCGAAGTGTAGTAACCAAAGCAGGATGGTATACTGGCACATAAACCAATGAAACAGAATAAAGAGCTCAGAAATAAATCCACACGTCTATAGCAAACTTAGCAACAGAGATGCTAAGAACACACAGTGGAGAAAGGATAGTCTCTTCAATAAATGGTGCTTGGAAAACTGGGTGTCCATATTCAGAAGAATGAACTGTATATTCACAGACCCTTATCTCTTCATATACAAAAATCAAAATCAAAACGGATTAAAGACTTAAATCTAAGACCTGAAACTCTGAAATTACTAAGGAAAATTTTGGGGAATTGCTTCAGGACATTGGTCTGGGCAAGGACTTCTTGAGTAATACCAGTAGAGCATAGCAAAATTGGACAAATGAGATTACATCAAGTTAAACAGCTTCTGCACAGCAAAGGAAACAATCAGTAAAGAAGTAACAACCCACAAAATGAGAGAAAATATTTGCAAACTACCCATCTGACAAGAGATTAATAACTAGGATATATAAGAAGTTCTAACAACTCAATAGGAAAAAAAAAATCAAGCAATCTAATTAGAAAATGGGCAAAGGAGCTGAATAGATATTACTCAAAAGAATACATATAAAGAGTCAACAGGTACATGAAAAAATGCTCAACATCATTATTCAACAGAGAAGAGCAAAGCAAAACTAAAATGAGATATCATCTCACTCCAATTAAAATGGTTTCTATCAAAAAAGCAATAACAAATTCTGGTGAGGCTATGGAGAAAGGGGAACCCTCATACACTGTTGGTGGGAATGTAAATTAGGCAACCACTATGGAGAACAGTGTGGAGGTTCCTCAACAGATCAAAAATAGAACTGCTGTATGACCCATCAAGCCCATATACTGCTTGGTATATATCCAAAGGAGAGGAAATCAGTATATCAAAAAGATATCTGCACTCACATGCTTATTTCAGCACTCTTCACAATAGCGAACATATGGAACCAACCTAAGTGTCCATCAATGGGTGAATGAATAAAGAAATTATGGTAATATGCATATGCATATATAATGAAATATTACATAGCTACAAAAAAGAATGAAATCCTGACAGTTGCAATAACATGGATGGACTTGGAGATAATGTTAAGTAAAATGAGCCAAGCACAGAAAGACACATCTTACATATTCTTACTCATATGTAGGAGCTAAATATCAAAACCAGTTGATGTCATGGAGACGGAGAGTAGAATGATGGTTACCAGGGGTTGGAAAAGGTAGCAGGGAGGGAGTGACAAAGTGATGGTTAACGGGTGCAAAAATACAGTTAGATATTTAGATAAAATAAGCAATATTTGATAGCACAACAAACTGACTATAATCAACAAAAATTTATGGGGTACTTTAAAAGAGTACAGTTGGAATGCTCCCCATATAAAGATATGATAAGTGTCTGAGGTGGTAGATACCCCACTTACCCTGATTTGATTAACTGACATTGTATGCCTGTATCACAACATCACATGTACCCTGTAAAGATAAACAACTATTACATATCCATAATTAAAAAAAGTTTTATAGCCATAGATGGGAACTTTATGAAGGGGCTGATGATACAACAACCAAATCACATGATACAACATAAAATGAAAATGTTGACAAGAAAAGGGAGCTGGGAGGGGTAAAATAGAACTGCAAGGAAACAATACTTCTAATAGCACAATTAAAATACGCACCAGAGGCATAAACAACAGAACTGATGGGGTAGAATTAAAAACAGAAATTTGGAGTATAAGCCTAGAGATTTTTTTCAGAAGACAGAGAAAAGGGGTGGGAGGTATAAATATATATAATGAGTGGATAGATGGTAGATTCAGGCTTGGCGCCTGTAGCTCAGCAGCTAGGGTGCAAACCACATACACCAGAGCTGGTGGGTTTGAATCCAGCCCAGGCCTGCCAAATAACAAGGACAACTACAACCAAAAAAATAGCTGGGCATTGTGGCAGGAGCCTGTAGTCCCAGCTATTTGGGAGACTGAGGCAAGAGAATCACTTAAGCCCAAGAGTTTGAGGTTGCTGTGAGCTGTGATGACACAGTATTTTACAGAGGGTGACAAAGTGAGATTCTGTTTCAAAAAAAAAAAAAAAAAGAAAGAAAGTATTATTCAAAGAATAGAGAGAGTCAAGTAAGAACCACAGATTTCCTGAAAAAGAAAGTAGTTAATTGCTTTTCTTTCTTTTTTTTTTTTTTTTTTTTTTTTTAGAGACAGAGTCTCTGACTTTATTGCCCTCGGTTGAGTGCCGTGGCGTCACGCAGCTCACAGCAACCTCCAACTCCTGGGCCCAGGCGATTCTCTTGCCTCAGCCTCCCGAGTAGCTGGGACTACAGGCGCTGGCCACAAAGCCCGGCTATTTTTTTTTGTTGTTGTTGTTGTTGCAGTTTGGCCGGGGCCGAGTTTGAACCTGCCACCCTCAGTATATGGAGCCAGCGCCCTACTCACTGAGCCACAGGTGCTGCCCAGTTAATTGCTTTTCAATCCTTTGGCTAAAATTAAGTGTAGAAACTAGAGTAGTTAGAACAGAAGTGACAGGGCCAGGTGTGATGGCTCATGCCTGTACTCCTAGCACTCTGGGAGGCCCAGGCAGGCAGATCACTTGAGCGTATGAGTTTGAGACCAGCCTAAACAAGAGCAAGACCCCCATCTCTAAAAATAGCCAGGCAGGTGCCTGTAGTCCCAGCTACTGGGGATGCTGGGGCAAGATGATCACTTGAACCCAAGAGTTTGAGGTTGCCATGAGCACTAACACCATGACACTCAAACCCAGAGTGACTGAGTGAGAATGTCTCAAAAAACAAAACAAACAAACAAAAAAGAAGTGATAATCCAAATCATTATGAAAAAGAAAACTTAAAGGAAGGGGAAAAAATCTTGAATTTACAGATATAAAAGTCCCCTGGATTTAGCCAAAAATTATTTTAAAGATATTTTTGCAAAACTTTAATTACAAGATAAGTAAATAAATCTTCATGCATCTAGGCAGAAAAATATAACCTTATAACCATAAATGAACACAATCAAATCCAATTTCAATTTGTTTCCACAATTGCAAATGCCAAAAAAATAAAGGTGTTGTATATGAGATTTTGGATGGAAGATTTATAAATCAAGAATACTATAGTCATTGTTTTTATCTGTTAGGGCAACAGAAGTACATATCTAGAAAAAGATTTGAAAATACTTCCTATGTATTACACCTTGAAAAAACTATTTATGGAGGTATTCTGGCTAACTAAAGGATGAATCAAAATTAAGATTTAAAAAAGGTTGGTGCCAGTAGCACAGTGGTTACGGTGCCAGCCACATATACTGAGGATGGTGGGTTTGAACCCGGCCCAGGCCAGCTAAACAACAGTGACAACTGTAACAAAAATATAGCCAGGCATTGTGGTGGGCACTTGTAGTCCCAGCTACTTGGGAGGCTGAGACAAGTGAATCACTTAAGCCCAAGAGTTTGAGGTTGCTGTGAGCTGTGATACCATGGTATTCTACTGAGGGTGACACAGTGAGACTCTATCTCAAAAAAAATAAAGTTCAGATAAACTAACAAGGAGAATTGAAAATGGCAAAACAAAGAGTTACATTTATATACTTGTAAATGTGTCTGTATCTGGATATAAATACCAACAACAATTCTTAACAATTCTTAAACTCTTAAAATGAAATGGAAATATAATAGGGGATGGGGAATGGCAAAGAAAGAACTCAGAGGAAACATAAACTCCAGGAAGCAGAGGAAAACTAAAATATAAATTTTAAGTACTATGATTAATTTGCACAGAGATAAAAGAAAACATTGTGTCTATCACAGGAGTTTGAGACCAGTCTGAGCAAGAGGGAGACACTTGTGCTGCTAAAAAAAAAAGCCGGGTATAATGGCAGATGCCTATAGTCCCAGCTACTTGAGAGGCTGACTGAGACAAGAGGATCTCTTGAGCCCAGGAGTTTGAGGTTGCTGTGAGCTATGATGCCACAGCACTCTACACAAAATGAGACTCTGTCTCTAAAAAAAGAGGAAATTAAAAAAATCTGAAATTAAAAAGTCAATATAAAGTTAATGAAAACTCTGAGAAAGTAGCCTCAAAAGAGGAGATGAATTAGGGGAAAAAAAGATAAAGAAAATTAATTGAGGAAATTTAATGTAAAAGTTCCAGAAATAGAGAATATTGAAAATAGGGATGAAATATTCAATGACATAAGAAATGTTCCCAGAACTGTAAGATATCTGTCTCCAGATTAAAGCGCTATATAATTAATGCAAAAACAAAACAAAACAAAAACCCTACACTAAAGCAAGCCTCGTGACATTTCATAACGTAGGGATAAAGAGCATATCCTAAGACCTGCCAGAAAGCAAAAGCAGGCCACATATGGTCTCTAAATGGGAATAAGAATGGTATAAGATTGTGCCAGACATGATGTTAAAAACAAGGCGAAAGTGAAGCAGTTCCTTATAATGTGAAGGTGGCATAACTTTTGGCATAGTTTTCACTCTATTACTCTCTTTCCAGTTTTTGTTTCCTCCGAGTTTTTTCTTTGTCCTTTCCTAATCCCTCATTGTTGTGATATCCATGTTTCATTTTACAGTTTTAAGACTTGTAAGAATTAGTGTTGACATTTACATCCAGTTATACATTTACAACAATTATATAGATTGAAGTCTTTGTTTCACCATTTTGAATTCTTGCCCATCTTTTATGCTATGATTGACTTCTTTGTTGTTGGGAACTAAGAGATTGATGATATTTTGAAAGATGCCAAGACTTAAAAAATTTACCCGTCCACGCTTTGTCCACGCTCTACTAAAATGGGGAAGCGAGTCTATATTTAATATTATGGTACTCCCCCCAAACTGGTCACCCAAGGAAACGTGACCAGAATGTTTTTTGTTTTTTGATACAGAATCTCACTTTGTCACCTTGGTAGAGTGCGGTGGCATCACAGCTCACAGCAACCTCAAACTCCTAGGCTCAAGGGAATTCTCTTGCCTCAGACTCTCAAGAAGCTGGGACTACAGGCAGCTGCCACAACATCTGGCTATTTTTAGAGATGGAGTTCTTGCTGTTGCTCAGGCCAGTCTCCAACTTCTGAGCTCAAGCAATCCACCTGTCTCAGCCTCCAGAGTGCTAGGATTACAGGCATGAGCTAGCGCACCGGGCCTTGACCAGGAATGTTTGAAGCCAGGCTTAGAGGACAGATCTCACAATTCCTGGTCTAACGCTGTTTTAACTGTATTGGGATGGTAGAAATGGGTATCAGGACAAGCCCGGCCTCCACTTATCTACCCATTTGGGCATCACTCTAGATCAAGGAACCCAAAGGTATTCCTCTAGTCATTAAACTGTCAGCCTGGTGCTCTCCCTCGATTGACACTGACCTGTGAGTCGAAGTGCATTGGTCAACTCCACTCCACACAATGCTGCCTTCAGAGGCACAGGCTCTGGTATACTAAAGAGCACAAATTAGTTGTCCCTAAACTGTAAACTGGGAGAGAGCAAGAACCATGTCATCTTATTCACCAGTTTATCTCCCGTGTCCAGTCCTAGCTTGTGGGGATGCTTAGTAAACATTTATCAGCTTTTCTGCATGTAAATTGTGATCATCTATTTGACCGCATGTATTTACTTTATTCATTCATTCTGTTTAAAACTTCTTCAGCATATATATAGGCTTATGCATTCTAACATCCTGGCTGGGAGATGGAAGATTTTGGACAAAACAAGAGAAGGGAAATATTATAAAACTTTTAGCTGATGAGAACAAGCTCTACACCTGAGCCAAATCATCTTGCCCTCTTCTTTTCCCCGTCTGGGAAAAGAAGCAGTAGTTCTGAGAGCCCTGGAAAGCTGTGAGCCTGTTTTTTTCTGGGCACTAAGAAGTAGTTTGTTTCGGTTGTGTTTCTCTAAGGGTGGGGCTGGGGAGAGCCCAACCCATTTCCAAACAGGACAACTAGGAAGCCTCTGGCTGCTTCTCAGCTTCTAAAGGGCCTTGAGGGATTAGGGAAGTTTAAAGGGTGGGTTCTGAGCCCAAAGTGGTCCAGGGAATGGGGTACCTTTCTCCTGCAGACTCTTTTTTTTTTTTTTTTTTTTTTTTTATTGTTGGGGATTCATTGAGGGTACAAGAAACCATGTTACACTGATTGCATTTGTTGGGTAAAGTCCCTCTTACAATCGTGTTTTGCCCCCAAAAGGTGTGGCACACACCAAGACACCACCCCCCTTGCTCCTTCGCTCTCTCTGCTCTTCCTTTCC
>CAUYRH010012656.1:0-38797 GCA_963574655.1 Perodicticus potto | reverse complement strand
AAATGTAGAATATAAATATCTTCACATAGTGATTAAAAGGCCATGAAGGCTATGTTAAATATTTCAATGAAAATATTTCAGATTGTATATAAAGTCAGCACATTGTGCCCCATGATTGCACCAATGTACACAATTATGATTAATAAAAATTAATAAAAAAAAAAACAAACACTAGCACAGTCTGAAGAAGACTTTGCATCCGACACCTATCACATGCCACTTCAGATTTCCAAGGCCACACACGCCTCTTGCCTCCTCTTCCCTGCTGTGGTGACCAGCTCTAAGCCAGCACAAAAGAGCACAGAGTTGACAAGGATTCCCACGAGAATACCCCACACCTTGTACTACTGCCCAGGAAGTGAATTTAGGTCAACTCAACATTAGATTGAGACTGCAGGTTTGTTTATCTGATCACAACTAATGATTTCAAATTTTCTCTCATTAAAGTAATGAGATCCCGATTTCATCTCACTAGTATCAACCCTTTCATTGCTTAATGACCTAGAAAGCGTTGTGGTCACTGCACAAACACTGCTACATAATGGTGGTGTCACTTTTTGAGCTCAACCATTGACTTAATGAACAGAACTCCAGATCTGCCATGTGAGAGAGTTCAAGGCTGTCATCTGAATATGAAGTCAATGACTTCCTGTATACACAAGCTGTGTTGATTTATTTACAATGAGCTTTGACTTCCTCCTATTTGTTTTATTTCCACAAAGGATTCATGTTCACATACTTCTTTGAACATTTCAAAATATATTAAAAAGGAAATCACAATGTACCAATATGTAAAATGAGGCATGGATTCTACTAGATTATCGCCTGATCTTATTCTAAGTCTTTATGAATCTAAGGAAAAAAATACAATTTTGAATAAACATGCAGGGGTTTTCTCCAACCTGTAAACTGCTTTTCTTCAATACATCTTTCACATCTATGCCAGAAAATCCCCTAAATCCATATGACTCTCATTTAAAGACCTTTTTTGTTAAAGACATTTTTATCCAAATAAGACATCTTGGAGGGAGAAAAAAGCTCTAATAAGCATACCCGGACAATCACTACCCCCAATTATCCAGGGAAAACCAAAACATACATTCACTCTACCTGTTTGCTCTTATTATTGGCTGACTTTTTTGGATCCTCACTAAGAATCTAAAATAGCTTTCCAATTTTATCTCCTATCATTTCCCCATGTAAACCCTCTGCTAATGCCTTCACTGGTTTCCAAATGCAACTAACATTGCTTCTAAAAGACTAACTTACCCATTTTTTAAATGTAAATCATGTCATATGTAATAGAATACTACATGTCAAGCATAGTTCTAATCTATCTTCTACCTATCTATCTATCTACTATTAATCTTCAAAATAACCACGTGAATTAGGTATAATTATTAGTATAAACTTATATATGAAATAACTAAAATTTGCCCAAGATTTCATAGCTAGTGGGTGGCATGTGACCTAGAAATTTGAACTTAGGTCTTTTTTCTCCAAAGTCTTTGCTGTTAATTCCTGTTACACTTTCTAATTCAAATCCTTCCTGCTGCTTAGAAACCTCCTTTCACCTTTCTATATCCAGAAAATTGCAGAATCCTCTGAGATCACACAAAATATATTTTCTGATAGTTACTTCCCTCCTCACCCATATAGCCTTGTAATATGTCATTTCTCAGTATATTTTTCCTCTTTCATTATTTATTTGGAGTTTTACATGTTAGTGTCTTAGCTTTCTTATTCTTGAGAACAAGAGTCACATGCTTAGTAGTATTGATTTATTGCATGATTGTCTTACAGTTTTATTGTTATTATTGCTTTGTTGATTACACATATTAGAGACATGTTTATACCTAGTAGATTTCTCTCCAAATATATCCAGGCTTCAAGTTACTTTGAAATGGCCTTAAATCAGATTGTATTTTCTTTTTTAGTAATATGCCAGCTTAACCAGACACTGCAGTATCAGATTGTATTCATTCAGTTAGTCCACAAGTATTTATGGAACATTTGCTATGTAGCCAAGTACTACACTAGGCATTCAGAATATGGAAATAAAAAAATACAGTCCCTCATAGACATGTGGGAAGGATGTGTAGTAAAAGATGTCTGTGTTAGAGTCGCAGTATGTTGCAATAGGGGCTTTTAAAGAGCTAATAATACAGGTGTTAGAAGAGCTTAGAGGTACTTAACACTATCTGGGGAGAACCTTGGATGCTTCCAGCAAAGAGCATAGTCTAAAAGATTAAATAAACTAAAAGTTGCAAGTGGCGGCATTTTAATAAGGAGCAGCTTGTATCCAAAACAAAATAATCAGGCACTACAAAATGGCAAAGTCTGGTGGGATACCTGCATCGGTGCACAGGACTGTACGGGGAGGATGTGTTCAGAGATGAGGTTGGAGGACTCAGAACGAAAAATTGTATAGAGCGTTATACACCGTGGGCTTCAGCTGCCCCTTCGTACCTACCCTGCACCCTCCAGGCCTCATGTTGGAGTCTACCCACAGCTTCAACAAGCCACGTGAGTCTCACATCACTTCGCCTGATAGAAACTTACAGAGAGCTGTGCCCAGCACTGTTTGCTTTCTGCCCTGAGCTTTGTCTGACTCCTCCATGGAGCCCTGGCTGGAGCCCACTCAGCTCACAGGCATACGTAGCCCAGGAGCAGGGGAAGAGATAGATCTCCTGGGGCCGCCCTTAAGAAAAACAAGAGGAAGGTCCACTTTTAGTTAAGAATTCTCCGTATCTCTTATGATAAAAGCTGAGTTGGTGGAGTCTCACCTGATATGCACAATGTAAGGGTGTTCAGCACACCCCCGGGGTGAAGGGCTCAACTTCAACTTGAACTTTACCTTAGGATGGAAAACAATGTAACCTAGACATCTGTGCCTTTGTATTAATTTGAAATAAAAACAAACAGAAAAGAAAAGAAAAACAAGGGGAAAGTCCACACACGCTTCTCCATTATTGCTGGGTGCTGTGGATTACGAACCCCATTCCTCAGAAGGTCCGGCAGGATCCAGGATCAAACCCAGTGGTCCTTGGCCGTAATCAATACACCTTTGTATTGACTTTTGCTCCTTCCCCCTTCCAAATTCTTTCATCCCTCCCTCCTGCCCTGGACACAAATCCTTATTTCACACTTGGCTTTGGAGAGGGATTCAGGCTACTACACCCAGTCAAGTGTTTTTATACGTCAGTGCCTCAGAGAACTATTGGTTTGTTTTCAGCAGGGAGGTAACATGAGCAAAATTATAATCATACGAGGAGTGGATCAGCCAGGAGCCAGACCGAAGGCTGGAAAAAGGAAATAGGAAAAGTCTCTTCCTAGCTACTGCAACACAGACATAAAGTCACTAACCAAACCCAGGAGGTAAATGGATTTTTTAATGAGAAAATAAAAATAATGACCCTAAAAACTGGCTAACCAGATGGCACTTTCTGATTGAATTTTAGAAAAAGGAAAATGTGCAGGGATTAGCTCTGGCTCTGGGACAAATTAAATTTGGCTTTTGTTTGTGGGTTTTTGTTGTTGTCATTGTTGTGTTAAGGGTTTGTTGTTTGTTTTGCTCCTTACCTTTTCTTGTTTTGACATTCTCTTCAGAAAGCTTTTAGTTGCCTCATTTCCTGAGGTGAGCTGTCAAGCTAACTTCAGGGGGAGGGGGTTCCTAATTTATAGCATTTGCTGATTTCTGGGGCATCAAGCTGCCACCAGGGCCAGTTTCAAACTGCCAAAAGTTTATCAACTGACTTTCAAAATTTTGACATATTTAATAATCCTCTCTCCAGCATTCTACTGCCGCTGCCCATAGGAAAGGTCCCTGGATGGCTACTCAGAACTCCTAGCAACCAGCGTTCTCTTCAATGCGATGTGTATCCTGGTATCCTGAACTGTGATTCCCGCCCCACTCAACACCATTCCGCCTTGTCTCCAGTTTGTATGATTTCATGATCACAGCATGTAGTCAGTGCTGTGGGGAGCATCCCCTGTCCTCCCCTACCCCAGGCAGCACCATCCCCAGCTGATGTGAGCAGGACCCCCAATTATTCTCATCTGCCCCTTCCTCCATGCAGAGAATTGCTCCCTCAGATAAACAGGAGACACTTCATCCAGCAGACTGGAGGGGAGGAAACACCCAATAACTGACATTCCACAGAAACTCACACAGGTCCTATAGAATCAATCACATCTTATTGATAAGACCTGATGAGCAAGAGTTACCAAGTATCTGGACGCTTTGATAAGTAATACCTATGTGCTCCAGAGTATAGGAGATGAACACCAAATATCTCAACAAAGATGCAGGGACTTAACACCTCCTGGGGAATTATTTAGGAATATGGTAATGTGTGGCTATTGGAACCACTCATCAAAAGGAAAGGAAAAGTTAGTATATTTTGCACTTTCTACTTCTAAGACAGAAGGACAGTGCTTAGTGGCCTCTTCAGGTTTTAGAATCGATTTATCGATAGGTACAGAAGGTGGCCAGTTTCAAGCAGGCTCCACAAAAAGGAGGACTTTGCAACAAACTGAGATACAAGTAGCCCTGGAGTTTAATTCATCAAGCCCAATAGACCCCTTCTTACTAGAGTTACCTGTAGTGGAGAGGGGTTCCAGGTAGACTCTCTGGACAATTGGAAAGAAATAGCCCTAATTCCCAGGGTTCTGGATCAAGACTGCACATATGCAGGAGATAGCTACACAGTATTGGGAGAGCAGCTTCTGGCATGTCCTGGGACCTGGTGAAAGCTGAACATCTACCTACCAGCCCATCAGAAATACCTGTATACTGTCCCACTCACAGGGTCACAAGCTCAGGGGGGATAACAGCCATAACAGTGGTTTAGCTGAGATCAGACTCATGCAGTTTCACAGGGCTCATGTAAGCTACACAAAACAAGAAGGAGCACTGGCCCTGCCATGTCTTACTGTCCAGAGCTTACTGGACAGAGCTTTAGAGCAGGATCCTGAAGGTACAGCTGAGTCATCAGCTTGGAAGTGACACTCTGTGGGAAGTGGCATCATTATTCAGGCTGCCACTTCCAGGAGCATCCAACCGCAGCAGGCTGTGTCTAAATTTTATCTAAGAGTTATCTTGGACTACACATTAAACACACAAATGCTAATGAAAGCTGATAAGCAAAAAACTCCAAAAATCTCTATGTATAATTTTCATGATGTCCAACACCACAGATAAGCATTCATGGCCAGCTGTGGGCTGCAGGGGACACCCCCAGCCTGTGCACTGCTATATTACCAATAGCTGGAATTCATGGATCCCAGAACCACTGAGAAGATGTGGGAATGGTCCTATTCACCATCACCACTAGTCACACACCTTGAGAATTGTGCTTTACACAATCTTTCCACAATGTGAGGCATTATTACTTGAAGTCCTTAATCCTAGAAGGGAGCTCTTCTTCCAAGTATCACAGTAAGAATCCCATTAAAATTAATGCTATCTTTGACCTCTACTAACTCTGGGCTCATCGTGACAGTAACTTAGACTAAGCCTAAAAACAAGTGACCAGACCATCAAGGGCAACTGATCCCAATTGTCATGAGAAGGTAGAAGTGCTGCTGTGTCTTAGGTGCAGGGGGAAATATGTCTGGACTCACATGGGTTTAAATGCAAATGGCCAAGTACAGCAACCATTGCCTACTAAGGGCATAGCAACCAGAGCTCAGACCACGCAGAGACTGAGAATATGGGTCACACAACCATGTAAGCACCCCATTCAGCAGAAGTACTTGCTAAGAGGAAGGGTGTCTAAAATGAACAATAAAACAGGGATAAAACAAATACCAACCATTGCTTCAAGCCCAACCTCAGAATGAGAGCTGTATTTTATCTCACTAATGAGGCCATGATGTTCCTGGATGCTATAAACCAATGGGAGGGTGCAGATAAATCTGAACAGAGCAGGGGGCAGGCTGTAGTGGACACTCCTGGACCCCTTTGAAAGACTGGTTGACTGTTGACGTCTACCCCCACTATTGTGGCTAAAAACTCACAACCAGTGGCCAGTGACAAGTGGGGCCATTTCCACACTGCAATCTGTATTCCAGGGCACCCGGAGTGTCTGGGCTGTAGCTGGCCTCTAGCTGAGATCGCCGCCTTGGTTCACTTTCTGCCCCAACCTGCTCCCTCTACCCCTTTCTTCTAACAGTGCTCCTGGAGTAAGTCACCTTTCACAAAAGTCCAATCTCAGGTTCTGTTTCAAAGGAACTCAAGACAAAGGAGATCTCTGGAGTAAGGAAGCAAGGTAACATAACAGAAAGAATTTCAGGTAGCAGATCAAAATGAAGGCTAAAATATTTTGGGGGGAAATGCAAATGATTTTGGCATGTCACCAATTGATACCATGTGAGTTACTATCAAGGTTGTAAATTTGCTGTGGGGATGAATGAAACAGTTTTGTAAAAGAGATACCTGAGATAATTTCCTTAAGAGGTAGGCATTCCATAAAAGATCGTTCATATTACTAATAGCAATAGTGTTCTTTTTTTTGGTGGGGGGCAGTTTTTGGCTGGAGCCAGTGCCCTACTCCTTTAAGCCACAGGCACCACCCCTGCAATAGTGTTATTTTAAATAATTCAAAAATACAAACAAGCTTTTTCATGACTAGTGGCATCAGGAAAGTGGAGCGGAGCTCTGCTGCCACGGCTCTCTTCACAAGAGTTCTAGCTCACTAACCACAGAGAGGAGTAAGGGAGGGAGCTGAGGAGATGATTGCCATGACTCTGCATCATTAAGTTCTGTATTTTTGTTTTGTTTGTGATCTAAAGTAGGCCATCAGAAGGGAAAAATCAACCCATGTGCACTGTTTGGGGGAAGCTTTTTTCTGCATTCAATGGCTCAACATAGGGTGTGTACCCTTTAAAAATTGGACATCTAGCATCACACTATATAGATAGGATAAAAGATCAATATTGATAATGAACATACTAACACTTTTACTACCATAAATTAATAAAACTTGTCTGCCAACCCTTGAGGTTTCTGAAGTTGTAGTGTTAGAATAATTAAACCCATCAGGTAAAAAGCTCTGGGTCTGAGAAAATACAAACGGCAGTAAGATATCAAAAGGAATGAACCCTGGAAAAAAATATTAAAAAGAAATGAAACCAAAAAATTAAGGGTAGGCAAAGAAATGTGCACAGTTCATGAAATAAGATCACTATTAAAATGGTTTCATAATCCAATGTAAGCCAATTATATAAAATAAAAATTAAACCAAATCAACATTCTTGGGTCCTGGTGTGGCAGGCGCTGTTGCCCGCTCATCTGACAGCTGTTTCCAGCCTCATCTTCTCACGCCATCTCCCACTGCAGAGGCAATGCCAGATGCTCAAGTTCCAGGCCTCTTTTTGTAAAAAGGAGTGGCCATATGAGATTCAAGAGTAAAATGTAAGAGAAAGCATCTGGGAAGTTTTTGGAATTTTCTCTCGCTTTCTGATAAAAAGATCTGCCTATAAGGAATGCTCTTCTCTGCCACCCTCCTTTCCTACTCTGACTCTGGTCTGGCTGGAAGCTTTGGCAGCTGTTTGAATTCGTGATGCGAATGTCACAGCAAGCTAAGGATGACTGAGCAGAATGCCAGGAAAAGTCTGGGTCCTTTATCACAGTTCATGGGTCATTATGAAAGTTTAGAGATACATAAAAACCAGGAAATATAAAATTCACACAGATGGGAAAAAATGAAGCCCTCCTGGCAATACCTAGAAAACAAGCAGATAGAAACTTCTATAGATGAGTCAAAGAGGATGTGGTCTCATTCGTGGTCTATAGTGAACATATCTTGCTCTGTAAGCCTATGTCTTGCTCTTACTCTGTAACCTACCTTTCTCTTACTCAATAACTTTTGTTTCACACTTGCCTTAAAGAGAAAAAAAAAAATATGCTGTCAACTGTATTTCTTGGAAGTGAAATAACAGACCATAACACAGTCTGTCTCAAAACTTTCATATTGACCTACTATTCAAGCCACTAAACAAACTCTGCAACTCCCACTTCTTAACGTCTTCTTAAATGGCATAATAAATGTCTATGTATTGTAAGCCATGTCTAGCAGTCCACCCTGTTGCTTAGAGCAGAAGACATCCCGTAGAGATACAAATACTTCCTTGAATTGGCATGGAAAGGCATTAAAAATCAATCCGGGCCATCACTAAAGACGGAACTGATTCTGCCTCTACCCAGAAGGAGCAGGCGCACCTTCCAGGATGACAGGTGTTATGGAGGAATACTCAGACACGAGGCATGTGGGTGGCTGGCAAAGTTCAAGGGTGTGGAGCCAAGAGCAGCAGCGTCAGGCTGGCAAACAGTTGGCCAAGTAGACATGGGAGGTTAAAATCAGGGAATCCAAGACAAAGGCCTGGGTAGGGGCCAAAGCCAAGACAGGATCTCCCACAGAGGAACTGGCCTCAGGAAAATAGGTCTGTGAGGCACTTGGCCAACTTTAGAGGCAGCAGCAGAGATGTTTTCAAAGGGAAGTGAGCTCTGCCAAGAAAGCTCCTGGTGCCAGGATGTCTTTTAAGGAGTGGCCCAGGATTTCGCAGGCAGACTTAGAGTGAAAAGATTTCTATAAGATTTACAAAGATGGGTGAGATGTCCTGCCTCTGTCCCCTAGTGCACCTCTGAGTATTTATATTAATATTTTACACGAGCTGCATGTTTGTGTATCTCATAAGAACAAATTAGATCCTCTGAGTGCAAAAATCATGCTTTATTCATCTCTGCACCCTTATTGCCTAGCAGAGTTCTCAATTGTTTAGTGATGGATAATTAATTAATAGCATTTATGAAACACTTATTATGTGCCAAGTCTTGTGCAAAATGCTTTATAAATAATTGATCATTTATTTCATCAGAAAAAGCAATATATATTACCAATGAAGAAACTAGGGTTTACAGAGTTAAGTAGATTTCCCTGGAATACACAAATCAGGAAATGGTAGACTTCATCTAAACCAAACAGAGAATAGTGCTCTTAGATATTCATGGAAGGAAAGTGAGGCCAATCATCACTTAAGACACTACTAAATAGTAATATTTTTCTCTTCTTTATCTCACAAAGAAGAGTGGAGCTTTGATTCCTACAACATGGGTCTTTCATTACTTCTGGGAATAATTGATGGAGACATATTTTCAAGAGTCTAGACATAAAAGCAATGGAATTGGGTAGTCCCAAGAGTTGGGAGAAGTAAAGGTTCAGCATCCTGAAACCAGACATCTGTGGGGGCCCTCGGGGGCTGCCTGTAGCCTCAGTGTGGCACGTGGGCTGAAGAAGCATTGATAAAGATGGTCCCCCAAGATCCATGGGCAAGGACCCTCTCCAGGCTTTCTGACCCCCTGCAAATATGCTTATCTTGTCAATCACAATGAATGGGGAAAGGATCCTGAGTAATATAGAGCTTACTTTCCACTCCTACAAATGGAATCCAATGGCTACTTTTAAACAGAAATCAAACGAAGTTCCCTGCAGTAGTTGGTCATGCATCAACCTCCATCAGAGGGCGGTAAGGAAAGAAAAAACTCTTATCTGAGAACTGTGAGCCCTTTCAAATGATCAGGCCCTTGGAGGCTTTAAATGAGCGGCAGTAACAGAATGATGCCCTCCCTCCCTCCTCTGAGCTATGCATCCATCTGTTGAATCTGCTTGCTATTGCCACAAGCAGCTATTAATTAACCTAATAAAGCTACACTGCACACCATATCCTACACCTGATAGCTTAGCAATGTAGAGCCCATAACTAATCAATGTTAATCCCATAAATCACTGAAAACTTCTGACAAACAACCGTGTATCAGCCCACTCCTCAGCCCTCTCCTTTCACTTTTATTCTTTTTGCCTTTAAAAACTTGTAATGAAGGCCAAAGGAAGCTCATATCTAAGATTCCTTGGGTCTGAGTCTTCCAAGAAGCTGTCTTCATTTTGGCTCAAGTAAACTCTTTAAAATATACTTTGTGCCTTAGCCTCTTTCTTTTAGACTGACAGAGGAAAAGATCTAATTTCCAACACAAGCTTTAGGTCTGTTTCACTTCTCACAACTCTCACCACCAAGTCATTTCTTTAGGGGCACAATTTCATGTCCAGAAATCTTTCCTAGGAATATAAAAAACACTCCCTGAGCAAGACTACTTGTAGTTGAGTCACTTAGGTAGGAAACACTAGCCTTGGAGCATGCCAAAGTGAGAACAATCTAGGGAAAAAGAAACCTATAAAAGCTGTGACTCAAATGTCCATTACTTGGTGCTCTGTGAATTAGAAAGAGAGATGGTATTCTCAGGAAAGGATGATTGTTTTGTGTAATTCTTGTAATAGATTTTTTTTTGAGACAAGAGTCTTACTCTATTGCCCAGATTTGAGTACAGTGGTGTCAGCCTAGCTCATAGCAACCTCAAATTCGTGAACTCAAACAATTCTCCTCCCACAGTCTCCTGAGTAGCTGGGACGATTGGTGACTGCCACCATACCCCCATAATTTTTCTATATTTAGTAGTGATGACATCTCACTCTTTTTTTGTTTGTTTGGTTGGTTGGTTTGATTTTTTTTGAGACAGAGTCTCAAGCTGCCACCCTGGGTAGAGTGCCATGGCATCATAGCTCACAGCAACCTCAAACTCCAGCTCAAGCGATCCTCTTCCCTCAGCTTTTCTATATTTAGTAGAGACAGAGTCTGGCTTTTGCTCAGGCTGGTCTCCAACTCCCAAGTTTAAGGTCTCCCACCTCAGCCTCCAAGAGTACTAGGATTACAGGTATGAACCACCACGTCCAGCCTATCCTTGTAACAGATTTTCTAATATTTCTTTTAAATGAAAATGTACATAACTATGTTTCCCAAACCTGCATTAGAAGCACGAGATACTCAGAGAGGCAAATCTTCAGCCTTCAGGTTCCTGTCATTGCCTTTCAGTTGCAAATAAAACTCCTTGAGTTCTAGAAGCCCAGTGCTGTGGATTATGACTCAATTAACTCAACACTGCCATGACAACAAGCTTTGTGTTTCCCAGAGAGAATAGGGATTATCCTCAGATTATGAGAATTAGGATTCATAACTCCTTGGGGACAAGTGAACAAAGTTTCGGGCCCTGAAATAGTAATGTATATGGGTCACTTGGGGGCTGATGTGGTCTGTTTCACAACCACTTTTGCATCATTTCTCTCTTTCCTCTTTCCATGTCTTTCTCCTCTTTCCATAAAAGCACCAGTTTAACTTTATTGATTACTAATATTTGCCAAAAAAAATTTGCCACTTCATTAAGGATGCTTAATTTTCTTTACATTTATTTCTTTTCAGTCACTTGGTACTATTGCATACTGATAGTTTGCCATGATCAAAACTGTACTGTATTGACTCAATAAGATACTAAGATGTAGCTAGATACAGGAACAAAGTTCACAAAGATTTTAACAGGCTGGACTAACATAATAAAATTAAACTTTGTTGACTAAAGGGTCTTTATACAAAGACAGAAAGAAAACCATCAAAAGAATATTATATTAAATGAAAAATAGAAACTTACACGACTAAAAACTTTAACTGCGTGAATCTTATCACCAAGAAAAGATATTTAAATAAATCTCAAACCATCATCACAACACTGTTGATGTTGGTCACAGAAGGTCTTCCCTGTGTTCTAGCCTTATCAATTTCAGTAGGTTCAATACCCACAGGGTAGTGAGAGGACTTACTGTGCCCCATCAAAGACCCACTGAATCCCTTTCCCTGAGAAGTACCCACCACAAGTTAGATTAGACGGCAGAGATAGCACGAAGAAGATTCAAGCATCTGATAAATGACTGGACGGTGTTTGTTTCATGAATAAGAAGCCATGCTTTGGAGGAAAATATGAAGATAGTTACTTGCAAAATATTCAGTATCTGGAAACTTGTACCTGTTTGCATCTGCTGCTTTAAAAGCCACCCCCAAACTGAGTGGAATACAACATTAAGAATTTATTGCTTAATCAGGAGGAGTCTGGGGGTCAGCAGGCATCTAGCTGATCCAGGCAGGGCTGAGAAGGTCTGTTCCAGGACTAGCTTCTAGGACTCTTGGGGTTCCAGTGGCATGCCTGTCTGGTCCTGTTAGGTGTGAAAGAGTTCAAATGTGACCGCACCCCCATGTTTCAAGCCTCTCTCTGTGCATGTCTATCCATTCCTTTGGCCAAAGGAAATCATGTTGCCAAAACTAAAGTCAACACTGTGGAAGTGCACTCTGCCCTCAGGCAGCTGTGGCAAAGGTGTATCAATGTCTGATGCTACCACAGGGGGAAAAGAAAAAAGGGGAGCTGATGATTGTATCTCCTGCACACCCCTAGTCTTCTTATGGACAATGTAAGTCTAATACCAAGGGCAGGAGGCAGTATAATGGCTGCCTCCAAATGTTCCCATCCTAATCCCCACATCCCTATACTTTACATGGCAACAGGGACGTCACAGATCTGTACTAAGGATGTTGGGATAGGAAGATTATCCTGGATTATTTGGGTGGACTCAGTGTAATCACTCGGTGTTTGTAAGGGATAGAGGGAGGCCAGAGAGCTAGAGAAGATGTCATAATGGAAGCAGGGATTAATGAGGGGACACGAGCCAAGAAACGAGAAAGCCTCTAGAAGCTGGAGGAATTAATTCTCCCTTGAAGCCTTGAGAAAAATAGCATCCATCCCAACACCTCGATTTTAGTCCCATAATACTCATTGTAAGTTTCTGAACTCCATAACTGTAAAGTAATGCATTTGTGTTGTTTTCAGCCTCTTACTTGGTGGCGATTTGTTTCAACAGCAATAGGGAAAGAATATACTCGGTGAAGGGGAATCATTGTTCAGTCCCTCCTAAATGCAAATCCTGTAGGCTTTATCTGCACAGAACCAGCACGGTAAAGCTGCATGCCAAAGACCTTGTCATTTCTTTCTGGAGGAAATCATGAGTCTTGGGTGACTGAAAATAGGGCTGTTTACTTGGGATAATTGGAAGGGGTTCAGCCAAAACTCAGGACATGGGAGGGTACTACTGCTGCCAGATGTGCCACACGCATTGTGCTGACCCTGCTGCCCTTCCCTGCTGACCCTGCTCTAATCCACAAAGCCCCAGTCTCTAACCCCTCCAGCCTCAGGTCACAGCCCATCCAACTCCCCTCTCCTTCCTAACTATGATGCCCTCCTTAGTCTCCACCGGTTTGGTTCCCTGACTGTCTCCCTATTCTCTTTCCACTGACCTGTGATAGCACCGTTCCCTAGAGTCCTCTCTTCTAAAAACTATCTCATGCAAATCAACACCTTGGCTTTCACTTCTCTACCCTGTTTGTGGACTAGTCAAGTTTATACAGAGTCTTCAGTGAAGATCTTTAATTCCACGCCATCAATTACACAAAAGGTATAAGAGAGGAGCAACTTAATTCTTTCACAGTTAAGTTTGCTACTTAGGAATTAATAAAATAAAGAATACAATTATTTACTTTATTAACTGTAGGGGTGGGTTGCACAAAATATATATCTATTTTTTCTCTCCTGGTAAAGTATTCTAATACATAAATTTGCCAGCAATTAGAGGAGAATGAATTATTAGAAAAATAAAATTGGGCAAAGAGATTTCAAATCATAGTTCTACAGATGTGTGCAATAAATAAAATGTCCTTCATTGAAAAATTTCTGAATGATATTTTATCTTATTTATAATTTTGTTTGTAAAATTATAAATCTCTTCCAGGCAATAATGATTGAGGGATTGATATGTTTATATAAGCATGCCAGTTTATAGACCACTAAATGTTTATATTACTTTCCTATAAAATGTAAAATCTGGCTCCCAGAGAAAATATCAGAAACTTTGCCCTCATAAGTAAGCCATCAAAAGAATGTTTGTTGTGTCCTACTGTTATATTGCTTTTTTAAAGTTTGTAAACATCAGGTGCTAATTCCCTAATTATGTGGTAACCATGGGCCACCCATAAGAGTTCATTAAGCAATTGCAAATCATCTTGTGGAATCTGTGGGTTTTCTCAGCATGTTGTTCTAAAGTTAAAGTCCAGACAGATTCATAGGACGAAGCTCAAGCAATTAAAATGAAGTTTCCACAAATTAAAATGTCACAGTGATACCAGGGTTTTGATGAATAAAGAAGAAGGAGAGATATTCCAACTTAGACAGTCAATGAATTAGAGACAGAAAGTTTTAATAAGATTAATACAATTTGGAGAAGGCACTGCTTATGGTCAGAGTCACTGTTGTTGATGCCCGTAGACTTGTTGGATCAAGTTAAGTGTCATCAATTACACAGATTAGCCTTTAGTTCTTGGTCCCAAATTAGAAAGCAAGCAAGAGAAAGCTAAAAAATATATATCCAATAAAATGATGGTCTGGCTCAGCGGGCTCAACGGGCTAAGGCACCAGCCACGTACACCTGAGCTGGTGGGTTCGAATCCAGCCCAGGCCCGCCAAACAATGACGGCTGCAACAAAAAAATGGCCAGGCATTGTGGCGGGCACCTGTAGTCCCAGCTACTTAGAAGGCGGAGGCAAGAGACTCTCTTGAGCCCAGGAATTGGAGGTTGCTGTGAGCTGTGATGCCACAGCACTCTATCCAGGGTGACAGCTTGAGGCTCTGTCTCAAAAAAAAAAAAAATGATGGTCTAATAAGAGAAAGAGTAAAAAGAGAAAAAATATCACCCTGAAGAAAGGAAGAATGGGTAGCAGAGGTGACCAGGCCAACAAGAAAAAAGAGAGAGAATCCTCTGGAGATGAGAAACAAGGTAAATTCATATCAGGATATCAGGATTCTTTCAGAAATTGCTTTACACAGCCATTTACAACACACTGACTCTTCCATGAAGGCAGAAATTGGATTTTATTCTTTACATAATTAAACATATATTTTGCCTAATGAATTATGAAAGGATACTGAAGATTAGCCACAAGAGAAAGAATAGGATGGAGCAAGCCAGCAACACTTCACCAGGAAAACTCCAGTCCCATCCAATACGGAACATCGCCAACCCAAAAGAGATGGAAAAGAGGTAAATAACCTCTGATTAAGAGAATATCACTTAATTCATTAACTGAAAGAAAAAACTTATTTTGTTTACATGAATGCTTATCGCAGCTTTATTTGTAATTGTCAAAAGTGGGAAACAACCCAAATATCGAAAAAAAAAGAAGGTTCACAAGGAAACAAATTGTATATATTCATACAGTGAATACTACTCAATAAAAAGAAATATGCTACATGAATACAAAATGCCTGTAAAAATAAGCATGCTGAGTGAAAAAAAGCCATATTAAAAAAGAGCACATACTGCTTTATTATTCACATAAAATCCTAGCAATGTAAACTAGCCTAGGGTGATAGTGGATGAGGAGGGCAGAGAGCAATGGGTAGAAGAAATAAAAAGGGAAAACATAATTTTGAGAAGGGATGGCTTTGCCCATTTATCTTGACTGTGGTAATGGTTTTACAGGAACATACATATGATACAACTTGCCATATTGTGCACTTTAAATATATTCAGCTGATAGTACATCAGTTGTGATCCCCATAAAGAAGTGGTTTGCACATAGGAGGCATATCTGGGGATTGGCAGACAAAAGTGCCTTAGAGTGTGAGCAGCTACCAATCATGATTTTCTTTTCGTGAACTTATGTTTTTTTAATTTTTAATTACTATGGGTGTGTAATAGTTGTATATATCTATGGGGTAATTGTGATGTTTTGATACAGACATCGAATGTGTCATAATCAAATCAAAGCATTTGTAATATCCATTACCTCAAGCATTTATCATTTCTTTGGTTAGGAACTTTCCAATTTTACTTTTTTAGTTGTTTTAAAGTATACTATAAACCTACAGTTGATTACATGGGTAAAATCACTTTATTGTGCTACCAAATATTCTTCATACTATCTAACTATATGTTTGCACCCATTAGTTTTCCATCACATAACCGCCTAACTCCCCCTACCTGTCCCAGGTTCTGGGTAACCGTCATCCTAGTCATCCTACTCTCTGTCTCCATAGAATCAATTGTTTCAATTTTCAGTTCCCACTTACGCATGAGTACATGCAAGATTTGTCTTTTGGTGCTTGGCTTATTTCACTTAACACAATGTCCTCCAGTTCCATCCATGCAAATGCCAGGATCTCATTCCCTTTTATGGATTAATAATATTCCATTGTGTATATGCACCGCAATTTTTTTATCCATTCATCCAGTGACAAAAACTTAAGTTGATTCCAAATCTCGGCTATTGTGAATACCGTTGCAATAAATGAGAGTGCAGATAACTTTTTCATATACTTATTCTTTTCTTTTGGATATATACCTAACAGCAGGCTTGTCAGGTCATATGATAGTTCTGCTTTTAGTTTTTTGAGGAAACTCCATATTATACTCCACAGTGGTGGAGTGCACTAATTTAATGCCGACCAAGAGTGTGTGAGGTTTCCCTTTTCTCTGCATCTTTGCCAGCACCTGTCTTTTGAAAAAAGACATTTTAACTGGCTGAGATAATATCTTGCTGTAGTTTTAATTTTCATTACCCCACAACTAATAATATTGAGACATTTTTCATATACCTGTTGGATATTTGTATGTCTTCTTTTGAGAAATGTCTGCTCAGATCATTTGTCCATTTTTAATTGAATCATTTGATATTTTCCTATTGAGTCATTTGAGCTACTTACATATTCTAGTTATTAATCTGTTGTCAGATGGGTAGCTTGCAAATATTTTCTCCCATTCTGTGGGTTGTCTCTTCACTTTGTTGACTGATTCCTCTGCTGCACAGAAGCATTTTAGCTTGGTGTAATCCCACTTGTCCATTTTTTTTTAGGTATTGCTCAAGAAATCCTTGGCCAGACCAATGTCCAGGAACATTTCCCCAAGTATTCTTATAGTAGTTTCATAGTTTCAGATCTCAAAACTAAGGTTAATTCATTTTTATTTGATTTGGGGAGATGAGAGATAGGGGTCTAGGTTCATTATTCTGCATAAGGATATCCAGTTTTCCAAGCACCATTTATTGAAGAGACTCTCCTTTCCTTAATGTATGCCCTTAGCAGCTTTGTCAAAAATGAGTTCACTATAGATGTATGGATTTGTTTCTGGATTCTCTATTTCATTCCATTGGTCTACATGTCTATTTTGATTTCAATACCATGCTGTTTTGGTGACTATAGCTCTGTGGTATAATTTGAAATCAGGTGATGTGATTCCTCCACCTTGGTTCTTTTAGCTCAGAATGGCTTTTACTATTCTGGGTCATTTGTGGTTCCACATAAATTTCAGGATTATGTTTTTCTATTTCTGTGAGGAATTCAATTGGTATTTTTGTGGGGATTTCATTAAATGTGTGGATTGTTTTGGGTAGTATAAACATTTCAACAATATTGATTATTCCAGTCCTTGATCATGAACTGTCTTTCCATTTTGGGGTGTCTTTCAACTTCTTTCATCAGCGTCTTATAGTTTTCATTTTACAGATCTTTCATTTATTTGGTTCAATTTATTCCTAGGTATTTTATTTTATTTGTAGCTATTATAAATGAAATTACTTGCTTGGTTTCTTTCAGATTGTTCACTGCTGGCATATAGAAATACTACTAAATTTTGTAAGTTGATTTTGCGTCTTGCAACTTTCCTGGATTTATTCATTAGTACTAAGAGTTTTTTTAGTACAGGCTTTAGGTTTCTCTGGATATAAAATTATGTCAGCTGAAAATAAGAATGATATAACTTCTCCCTTTCCATTGTAGATGCCCTTTATTTCTTTCTCTTGTCTGAATGCTCTAGCTAGAACTTCCAGTAATGTGTGGAATAACAGTTGCAAAAGTGGACTTCCTTGTCCTGTTCCGGGTCTCAGTGGAAAGGCTTTCCATTTCTCCCAATTCAGTCTGATACTAGCTGTGGCTCTCCCAGGTAAAGGTTTTTATCACGTTGAGGTAAGTTCCATCTATACCCAGTTGTATTGAGACTTTTTATTATTAAGGGATGTTGAATTTTATTGAATGCTTTTTGAGCATCAATTGAAAGGATCATATGGGTTTTGTTCTTTGTTCTGATGATATATCTATCACATTGGTTGATTTGCATATATTGAACCATTCTTGCATCCCTGGGATGAATCCCACTTGATTATGGTGATTACTCTTTCTAATGCATTGCTGAGTTCAATTGGCTAATATTTTGTTGAGATTTTTGCATTTATGTTCATCAGAGATGTTAGCCTATCATTTTCTTTTTTGTTGTATCTTTTTCTGGGTTTTGTATCAGAGTGATACTGGCCTTGTAAAAGAAATTTGGATGTATTCCTTCTTCCTCAATTGTTGCAAAAAGTTTGAGTAGGACAGGCATCAGTTCTTCTTTGAATATTTGGTAGAATTTGGCAGTAAAGCTACTGGGCCCTGAGCTTTTCTTTGATGGAAGATGTGTCATTACTGCTTCAGTCTTGTTACTTATTATTGGTCTATTGAGGTTTTGAAGTTCTCCTGGTTCACTCTTGGTAGATTGTATGTGTATAGGAATTTACATGTTTCTTCTGTGATTTCCAATTTACTGGTGTATAGCTCCTCATAGAATTCTCCAATGATCCCTTGAATGTCTTTAGTATTACTTGTACTGTCTCCTTTTCAAATCTAATTTTATTCATTTTCATCTCTTTTTTTAATCTGACTAAATGTCAATTTTCTTTTTAAAACAATTTCATCTCATTGATCTTTTTTCATGTTTTTGTTTCAATTCATTCCAGAGCATATTATTTAATTTCCATGTGTTTGTATATTTTCCACTGTTCTTCTTGTTTATTTCTGGTTTTATTCTTTTATGGTCAGAGAAAATACTTGATATAATTTCAATTTTTTGAATTTTTTATGACTTGCTTTTGTGACTTAACATATGGTCTTTTTTATTTTAAGAGCAATACATGAGGTGAGGAAAAGAATGAGTATTTTGCAACTTTTGAAGGAAACATTCTGTAAATAAATATTAGGACCATTTGGTCTATAGTGAGATTAAATTCAGTGTTTCTTTGTTGATTTTCTGTCTGGATGATCTGTCCAATGCTGAAGTGCAGTGTTACAGCATGCAACTAGTATTGTACTGGGGTCTCCCTCTATAGCTCTGATACTGTTTGCTTTATGTATTTGAGTGCTCCAATGTTGGGTGCATAAATAGTTAAAATTGTTATATCCTCTTGACGTATTGACCTTTTTGTTATATAAAATAATTTCCTTTGTCTCCTTTTACAGTTTTTGTCTTAAGATCTGTTTTATCTGAAGTAAGCATAGCTACTTCTCTTTTCTTTTTTCTATTTGAATGAAGTATCTTTTCCCATCCCTTTATTTTCACTCTAGGTGAAATAAGATCCTTAATGTTTGGTCTTTTTTTAAATCCATTCAGTCATTCTATGTCTTTTAATTTAGTCCATTTACATTCAATGTTATTACCAATAGGTAATGATTTACTGCTGCTATGTTATTTGATTTCTGGTTGTTCTCTCTTTCTTCTTTCCTTCTTATCATGTAAAAGTGATTTCTCTAGTAATATGTTTTAATTTCTTGATTTTCACTTTATTGTATATCTGCTCTAGGTTTTTTGAGTTAAAGTTACACTGAGGCTTGCAAAAAACATCTTATTACCACCTTCACTTTTTAATGTTTTGTTGTTTTCTACTTATATTTTGTCATACAACATATCTCTTTAAAAGTTGTTCTGATTTTTTTTTTTTTTTTGAGACTGAGTCACCCTGGGTAGGGTGCATGGCATCACAGCTCACAGCAACCTCAAACTCTTGGGCTGAAGCAATTCTTTTGCCTCACTCTCCCAAGTAGCTGGGACTACAAGCACCCACCACAATGCCCTGCCATTTTTTTTTAATTGAGGTTGTCATTGTTGTTTTAGCTGGCCTGAGCTGGGTTTGAACCTGCCAGCCTCTGTGTATGTGGCCAGTGCCCTACTTACTGAGCTATGGGCACCACCCCTGATTATTGTTTTTGATAAGTTTGTCTTTCAGTCTTTCTACTCAAGATATAAGTGGTTTACACATCACAATTACCGTGATAGAGTATTCTATATTTATCTGTGAACTTACTGTTACAAGTGAGTCTTTATTTTGGATGATTTTTTATTGTTCATTAACATATTTTCTTTCAGATTAAAAAACTCATATTAGCATTTTTTTTTAGGATAGATCTGTTGTTGAGAAAATCCCTCACCTTTAGTTTGACTGGGATCATCTTTCTATTTCTCCTTTATGTCTAAAGAATCTTTTTGCAGCATATAATATTCTACAGTTAAGAATTTTTTCCTTTAGCACTTTGAATTTGTCATGTAACTTTGCTGGACTTTAAGGTTTACACTGAGAAGTCTGCTGCCAGACATATTGGAGCTTCTTTATATGTTCTGTTTTTGCTTCTCTTGTTGCAGTAGTATCCTTTCTTTATCTGTGACCTTTTGGAGTGTGGTTGTTAAATGCTTTGAATTAGTTTTATTTGGATTAAATCTGTTGTTATTCTATGATCTTCTTGTACCTGAATATGGATATCTTTCTCTGGGTTTGGAAAGTTCTCTGTTATTATTTCTTTGACTAAACTTTCCACCCCATTCTCTCTTTTTACCTACTCTTTAAGAACAATAACTTTTAGATCTGACATTCTGAGGTTATTTTCTAGATCTTGTAGGCGTGCTTCATTCTTTTTTATTCTTTTTTCCTTTTTCTCTTCTGACTGAGCATGCTCATATAGCCTTTCTTCAAGCTCACTTATTTTTTCTTCCACTTTATCAATTCTGCAGTTGAGAGACTCTGTTGCATTTTTCAGCTTGTCAATTGAACTTTTCACCTTTAGAATATCTGCTTGGTTCTTTTTTATTATCTCAATGTCTCTGTTAAATTTCTCTGATAGGCTTCTGAATTCTTTCACTGTGTTGTACTGAAGTTCATTGAGCTTCTTCAGAACAGCTATTTTGAATTTTCTGTCTGAAAGTTCACATATCTTCATCCCTCCAGGAGTGGTCACCCGTGCTTTGTTTAGTTCTTTTGGTGAGGTCATGTTTTCCTGGATGTTGAAAGAACATTTATTGAGATCCTACTCAGTATCTCTGCCTAATACTGTGACCTAGAATGTCAAAGTGTCGGTATATGGGAAGGGGCCATATGACTCTAAAGTCTAACAGCCTATCATTCTCTCATTGGACATAAATAGCTTACTCAGTAATACTAACTCATCTTTGGTACTTTTTCTTTCCTGCTTTTTGGATGAAAAGTCATTTACTCTGAGTGTGATTTGTGACTTCATTTGTAATTGTATCAAAAATCCTAGAGCTTCTTTACCTGCTTTCTAGTAGCTAAAAACTCAATATTTCCATTAATAAATGCTTATTTTCCTAGAACATTACCTATTAATATCTCTGGATAAATAACATTTTAAATCCTAAAACTTAATGTTTCTTATATAGGAAAGAAATTCAAATTATAATTATTAATAATTGATCAATTATGATGCTACCTCATGGGGCTGCTGTGAGGAATAAAATGTCAATGTACATAAACAATGTGAGCAGTACCTGGTATTCAGGACATACTGAATGTTAGCTATTATGGTTGTTGCTTTCCAGAGTGGTCCAAATAAACCACTGGCAGTCATCAAGAGTATTGCCTTGGTTTCACTGAAGTATTATTCTCATATCAGAGTTACAGTCATTGAATTAGAGATGGATAATAAATTACTGCCAGAAACTTCCATTAATACCATCCATCTTGAGTTAGTGAACAATGTGAAACATCAACCTTACTTGAGGTAACCAAGTTACCTTCTTCTAGTGTCAACTTCTGCAATCTCATGACAATATAATCAAATGTATTATAGAAATAAAATAATTTTTTAAATACAATGTAAAGCTAAATAGAGGTGATGTAACTCTACAGAAAAACCTTCCCTAGATGAAGTTCAGTCAGTAAATCATATTTTTAAATCTGCTAACCAAATGCTGAAATTTCAAAAGGCCAGATTGTATTATATCATGATATATTTAGCCTTATCAATGTTCATATTTGTCATTCTGACATTCAAAAGGTAAAGTTGAGAATTTTTGCATATAGTACTATTCTTTTAAAAATGAAAAAAGCCAAAATAGCAAAAGGCAGAGTTATAATACTCACTTTGGGCCAGACACTTGATTTCTCTGACACTTAGTTATCTAAAAACAGGCATTATAATAACATTCCTGCATATTTTACAAAATTTGGTGTACAGTTAAATAAAACATGTGAAAGCCTTGTGAAAAATGTACATTGTTCCACATATTATTTTTATTTTATTTTAAAATGTTTATAAATACAACTACAGATGTCAAAGACATCTGTGCAGATGACAAAGTTTACATGTTTAATTTGAGTTCTTAGAAAGGAGATGCCCAATTATACAGATAGTATGTGTTGTAATTACCTTTCTTCTTTATACCTATTTTCTCTAATATACTAACTTTAAGCTAGGGGAAGGAGACGGAATTAAACTTGTGGAAATTACAGCAGCATATTCTAACAGTATACTCACACAGTTTGAGGATAAAGGAAAGATTACTGACTAAAACTTAATACCATAAGAATGAATTAGCAAAAATAAATGGCCTTTATTACTCTGTATCATTGACCCACCAAGAGACTTTAGGCGTACATTGCTGCTGAGAGCAAGGTATATCTCAAATCCAATCATACAAACTGGGTAATGAAGTGGTGTGAGCTACACAGCAATTATATAATTTGCCTAGTATGCAGTAACAGTGGCTAATTTTATAAAGAAAGTGAATTCTTCAGTAATAAGGAATGAAATTATTTATCTAGGTAAAGATATCCTGAGAGAATTTCTGAAAGAGTGTTAAAACAGAATACCTTCAGCAGAGTGTACTAGTAAGATTGATGAGCCTGTTTTCAAATCAACTCATACATAAGGATATCAGGAGGAAATATGGTTGTCAGGAGAGCCTTTATTCATCTTTTGCTTGGGAAAGATCAGGTGAACTGACCTAATCAAAACACAGATCAACGTATATTTTCTTCATATTCCTCATTACATATTGAAGAGATAAGAAATATTAATAAATATTTGTATGCATGCTGAGGGACTGAATGGATTTCCCTTTTACACACCAGGTCAATGATTCTCCAACTTGAGTATGTGTAAGAATAGCCTAAATAATTTCTAATAAATTCCAGGCCACAGTCACAGCGAGATTCTAGGTTTTCAGATTTCCAAATTGACCTCGCTTGAGCATTGTATTGTTGTTATCTCTGGAAAAGATACAAAATTCAACCACCTGGACCTGAAGCGCTGTAGTCTAGACCAGCTAGAGATCTTTGAGCAAGTCACCAATTTACAAGATCCAGGTGTCCTTCTGCTCAATGTTTCACGGATCAGCATTCCCTTTAACAACCTTAAATAATATTTCACGCCCTCAGTTACCCAGGATTTTATACGGTAAGTTAGTTGACAAATGAAATGGAAATTGATTCTGATATGCTTTTCATAGACAACTTTGTAAGTAAGTGTGCTAGAAGCAAAAATGTTTTAAAGCAAATAATTTCAATGACTATCCTTTGTGCAGCTGAAATTTTTGCAAGGCCCGTGCCAATGTTGTATGATACAGGAATAACAGAGAAGAAGCAAGTGCTTTCCAGGATATTTTGAAGATTTTTGTTTTAATATTTGGGGTTTCCTCTCAGGTTTCAGGTTGAGTGCTTTAAGATTTTAACATGTAAAACAAAAAGAAAAACCTCACTGTTAATTCAATCATAGTTCCTTGCTTCAAGAAGATTGGCCATGCATTGGAACCTTAATTGAATATCCAAGTTATGACTGCTCACTATTCCTTCCCTGGGGAAAATTGCTAAGTTACACTTACACCCAGTCAAATGCACTGTTTACTTTGCAAGGGAAATGGAAAATATATATCCAAAGAAGGAGTTATATCTGGTCCTGGGTATAGGAGTAAATTGTATGCTAACTTCTGCTTTTAGCTGCTGGGGGTTTCTCCGCTACTATTCTGTGAGATGCCTGTGGGAACCTACTTAGTCATCCTAAGACATATGCCTAAAACATACATTACCCCATATGACATATATGTATCCCTTTAAAAGTGATGAGTACTAAATCATGTTTGGTAGGCTTTATTGCATGATTCTAAGGAGTGTCATTCATACAATGATGGGAATGTACCTCCTGGGAAGAGAGAAAATGGCAGCCCTGATCCAAATATAATAATAATCATATTACTATTTTATTATATTAAAGGAGCTTATTTTGTCCTGAAGGGATCAGAGACCATTCACATGATCGTGATGCTGCTAATGATGAAACTAAACCAGAGATGATGGCTAAAATGTGTGAATACCTTACAATATGCTGAGTACTCCACCCATATTATAATTGATAATTTTCTTACCAGATGTTAAAAAAAAATCAAAGACCTTGATGGACTTCTGCTAATAACTACAATGGGGGGGAAAGAAATCGGGTTAAATTATTAGAGACAGTTTCATTAGTTTCATTGGAATTTATATCAAAAAGTGGACTATGGCATTATGCATAGAAAAAATATGTGAGTAGATATTATCATTTAATTTATGCTAGCATTTTGACTTTGGAATTTCCTCTATTTGTGGATTTACAGTAGTATCAGGGTAAACACGTAATGGAACAAATAGTTTTTCTCTTGTAAGTTTTGAAGATATAAGATATTTGCCCATAAACAATAGTTTTTTGGAAGACCTGAATAAATAAATGCAAATCAAAGTTCTAGATATGGCACAGCAATGTTGTAAGCAACTCTTCAAATCATACAGCAATTTGAAAGATGGCAGGCTAAGTTAATAATAATGAATGTAAGTGTTTTAAAAGTCAGTGGTTACAAAAAAAATCCTTGACAATAATAATTTCTGCATTTGGTGAAAATCAGTGACTGCTAAGATTATCTTCAACTAATAATCATATCTCTAGAAATTTATACAAGATTGTTTCCAACCTAGTAAAACAATCATCAGTTTCTGAGTTTTGGTCCCCATCTCCACCCCTAATCTGTAAAATTGTCATAGGTAAGTTCTATATATAAAAAGAACCTTTGTTCTCTACTCTTCTTATCCTTCAACTAAAACTAATTAGTTAATTTGCTTTTTTTTTAAATTCCTCATGCTGTGACATTTTAAACTACTTCCTTTTAAATAAAAGTTAGCCAAGTACCTGTATTTAAATCCTTTCTCTTCATCACTCTCACATTCTTATATAATGCAGAGGCATTAAATAATTCATACAAGAAATCATTATACTTAAATATTGAAAATAATATAAAATGGAATTACGATGAAAAATATTGGTGTGCTACTTTAATGATAGTGATTATGAATTCTATTCCTGAAATAATGGTGTCTATTTTTAACCAAAAAATAAAAAACCATTTTACCAATGCTTCCAGGCAAAAACTTGTGTTAACATTACATCATTATCAAAGGCCCCAGGACGTGAATAATATATCCTGTATTACTCTCCAGAACCAATCACATTTTAAGGGCTAACTAATCACTATAAAATCTGATGTCAGCCCAGAGTTTTAATGGGTGAATTAACAAAGAAATGGAGTTCAGATCAAACCCCAGCAGCTCTCTCAGGAATAGGAGGAAGTCAGAGTCAGATTTTTCTTTCCTTATCACATTCCAGTTGAATCCGGCCTCCCTGAATGCAAGCCCTCAACCTTTACTGGTGTAAATACACACATATTCAAGGGATGATAAATGTTACACTGGTGTTTTGAGAGTGATAAACCAGAAATCAGCTTCTACGTTTCACTCAAATGCTTTGAACACTAAAGCCTGTCTTTATTTTTTCTTGGCAAAGAAGTCATCACACACTGAAAGACGAGATCTTTGTTGGAAATTTAGCTTTAAGATGTTGTTCTAGTTTTCCAGGCATAATGGCCCTATTTTTTAATGCATGGCTGTTGAGACGGTATCTGAGACAGGGGAATGTCTCATGAAGTATGTAGGAGCCATGAATACAAGAGGCTTGCTTAAACTGGAGAACTAAAACCCATTCCAAAGGCCAGTGAGTAACTAAGCTCAGGAGAAGGAGCGTGCAAAGACTTACCTGGAGCACTTTGGTCAAATTGTTAAACAGAGCCTGGCCGGCACTCACTTTGTACTTGACGCCTCTGACTGTGCCATTTTTGCTTAAAATGTTGACTCTTCTTGTACCAAAAGCTTTCTCGCTGGCCGCCCTGGCTAACACTAGTAGGTTATCCTGGTGGTTCTCGTGCTCATCCCCCTCCGACCCCATGTGGCCATTCTGCTGTCCATCAGAATCACTCAGCCCGTCCAGCGCACAGACACTGGCACATTCGGAGTCAAGAGAGCCTGGGGGTTGCCCGTCTTCATACACTTCCTTCAGGACTCGCCCGCTGTGAGACGACGCGATCCGAAACCGGACTTTGCGTGGCCTGTCACTTTCTGGTTTCATCTCCCTTCTGAGCATGATCAGTTCCACCCACATGAACGGCTCACAACGTCCCGGCTCTGTCGTTACGGCCCCTCCACGCTGCAGTGTCAAAGCCCGGGCTAGCAACAGCCGCTCTCCTGTGAAACTCCCTTGGAAAAGAAAGAAGATTCCCAAGGACTTACAGTGTGTCTCTGCTATTAATAATGGATGTGTGTGTGCGTGCTATGGTTACCTTTAAACTAAAACCTGCAAAGTGATCCCAGCCTTTAAATATTTAAACGGTCACGGTGGACTCTTTAACAGGACAAGTGCAAGAAAGTGGCATGCAAGGAGAAGAAAATAAGTGTGGGGCAAGAAAATAAAAGATAGACTTTGCAGCCAGTGGTGAGTGTTGAAAAGGGTCTGGGCAGCAGGCACATCTCCGGACTGCTGGTCCAGAGTAGAGGGCAGAGATCACAGGTGGATCAGGTGTGTTTGTCCGTAAATGACTAGGAGGAGCCAGAGTCTTCCCCAGGGCTTATTTCTTCTTTTACTCTCACCCAGTGATCTTTCCAAAGGGCAGTGGGCTTGCTGCATGCCTGCAGAAAGCCGTCATTATCAGTTCTCATCACTTTACTGGTGAGACTTTATCTGCATGGCTTAGATGAATTTACAGCTCAACATCTTCATGTTCAGGTAGTTTTGCTAAAGAATAGCTTTTAGCAGACTCTGAAAAGAGAAAGGTTTTGCTCTGCTACTTTCTCCTTTCTGTTTCTATAAAAACAATTGTTCTCTTTGATAGAGGGAAGGTTTTGGAAACGAAGCATATGGAATAGTGAGCAAGGAATGGAAAATCCTCCAGTCCAGCCAGATCAGCCAAAGTAATCCAGCCGATCAGCATCGGTAAATATTATATCCAAATCACCCATGCATAGAGAAGGGCCCTCCTGAAGCCATGCTCAGCGGACTTTCTATCACTTTGGCAAGCTCCCGAGGAATCTTGAGATAGGAGGTCATTTTGAGATGTGTACAATGAGCGCCCCAAGCCGGCTGCACTTCCAGAGGATGGGAAAGCATCTGAATCACACGTTGCACTTTGAGTTGTTAATGTTTGTCTTTTTATCTGGTTACAAACCTAATTTATATTTATTTTAGAACATTTGGGAAATAGCCAATGGCACAAAGTTGTAAATCAAAGTCACGAATATTCTCACTGGAGACATTAATAACTTTGTGTATTTGTGTGTTTGCTTCCTCTATGTGGGGAAGAGATGCTTCGATGCTCACAAGACTACATCAACTAGCTGTTTGCATTGAAGCAGAAAGAGAACAAGTACCTGGCTTTTGCCAATGGGATCTGAGCAAAAGTAATGAGTCATTTACGGACAAACACAGCTAAAACAATGTTCTGTGCGTGCTGTTTCTCTTCCTTCCCCATCTCCGAGCTGCAGGACCCCAGAGCACTCTTGAAGCAACAGACCGTGCTAGTCAGAGTCGTAGCAGAATTCCCAACCACTACCACGCTGCACTGAATTTCACTGTGAGCAAAATATAAGCTTTTATTGTATTGAGCAATGGAGATTGAAATTTGAGAGTTATTTGTTAGCACAGTTATCATTACCAATCTGACCAATAGGCTCTCATATCAAAGCATATTCCATCTCTTTAATATCTTGCTTTTTTCATTCAGCGTTATAATGAGTCATTTTCTAAATCATTATTTCTGAAAAACATAAATTTAAAGTGTGCATTTAAAAACCTCCTAATATGTTTTATTTTATTCTGCCTGGACTGCTAGACTTCTTAGTTTTTTACAAATATTTAATAAAATAAATAAGTGAATATTTAATAAAATAATGCTATGCTTAATATTCTTGCTCAAAAAAGTCAGTGTACATATATCTGATCAGTTCTTTAGCTTTATAAATTCCTTTGGGTAAAATTGATAAGGTAAAAAATTTAAAACATTTAAAGCTCATGATATAAACTGGCATTTGCTTTTAAGACAAGTTGCATAATTGACACTTCTGCTAGTCACACATGCGTGCCTGGTTTACGATCTCTTGCCAATGCCAACCTTGAATGCAGGCATACCGCACAGATATTGTATGTTCAGTTCCAGACCACCTCAATAAAGCAAACATTGCAATAAGTGAAATACATGAATGCTTTGGTTTTCTAGTGCATATAAAATTTATGTTTATAGTATAACAAAGTCTATTAAGTTCAAAAGAGTAATATCTAAAAAAACAGTGTACATACTGTAACTAAAAAATACTTCATCACTAAAAAGTGTTAACGATCTTCTGGGTCTACGGTGAATCATAATCTTTTGCTGGTGGTGGGTCTTGCCTTTATGTTAGTGGCTGCTGACTGATCAGGGTTGCTGAAAGTTCAAGTGGCTGCAGCAATTTCTTAAAATAAGACAATGATGACATTTGTCATATTGATTGATTCTTCCTTTCCTGAAAGATTTCTCTGTAGCTTGTAATACGTTTCATAGCATTTTACCTACAGGTGAACTTTTAGTTTTATCGAACCCTGCTACTAGCTTTATCATCTACATTTATGCGGTATTCTAAATTTTTTTGTTGTCATTTCAACAATGCTCACAATATCTTCACTGGGATTAGATTCCTCCTTAAGAAACCACCTGCTCATCTGTAATAAGTTGACTCCTTACCGAACACATGCTATTGGAAAAATGGCACAATAGACTTGCTAAACATAGGGTTGCCACAAACCTGCAGTTTATAAAAAAATGCAATATCTGTGAATCATAGGAAAGCAAAATGAGATAAAAGTAAATGCTCATATTACCCATTTTCAATGCTTCTTATTTTTCCAAGTGGAAAAGCAAGACTTCATTATTGTTATAGTTTGCCAAAATTGAATGCAATTGATAACTTTCATTAGAAATATTTTCTTCACATAAAACTTACATTGAAGAGAAAGATGGAGAAAAGAGAAAAGGAAAATCTCTCCCCCATGACAAAAATATGTAAGGCTGAGAAAGGGAGAGAGACAGAGGCAGAAAATGAAAGAGAGAGAGACAGAGAATGAGAGAGAGAGAGAGAGGAGATAGGTTGATTTATCACCAAAGGTAAACATACCAAATGTATCTACATGACAATATAAGTGACCTTAACTCAGTGTAAAAGAGTCTATACCCAAAGTATCTAACAAGAGAACTAAACAAGGAAATTAGTGTGGGGGCAAAATAAAAATAATAATATAATTTTTTTCCAGATGTCCAGATCTTTCAGAATGCACAGCAGTGACTGGGGAAGGCATGCATATTCGCCCGATCAAGAAAAAAAAGAAAATTCTCTGTCTGTTCCAAAGAGTTTTTACTTCTGAGTTCCCCCATTTAATCTTCCCAGCTCTATTTTTCTAGTATTTGTGTTGACACAATATGTCATAGCATGAGCAAGATTTTGGAGTCAAAACAACCTAGATTCCAATTTCAATAGGACTATTATTTTCACCATCTAAATCTTCTATTTTCCCATCAGGGTAATGATGATAATAATCTCTACCTCAGGGAGTTGTGCCTACAACGTATCTGGAACATATAATTATGCAATTATAATTGGTGATGGTATATCATATGAATTGTGTCCACTGGATAAAAATTAGTAATTTTTACTTGACTGTGTCAAAACACGGGCTAGGTAAGATCATAGTGAATAAATATATTTGAAGCCTAGATTTGTCATTAGAATATGACAAGTTTAAGAATATTTTTAATATGTATGTTAAAAATATATATTGTGTGAATAGATGCACACATGCAATTGCACATATATGCATGCAAAATGTTTCATATGATACTTTTAGATAATGATACCACTTAAGAGTCATCTCTCTCTCTCACAGACAAACTAAAAGTCCAGTAAACTGAAAACTAGCCTTCCTCACCTGCTAATAAGAAATTATATGCCACGATGTATAATAAGAGGTCAGACAATTAAGTTCACAAACTTATCTTAGAAAATGTGTTACCTGCCTCATTGCTGAATATCACTAATGTCACCTCCGAAGATCTCCCCTTGGGAATGCATATGAAATGGCTTATTCCTTGCATTGGTGACATAATGATTAGACAAAGCAGCTGTAGTTTCATGCGGTGTACTTTAAGCATGTATAGTATCTCCTTTTCTTGAAATAACCAAATTTCCAGTCATCTCCTATATATGACATCATTGCTATTATGAATATTCTTCATCCTCATTCTGTTTAAAATTTGTTCTCATCTATTCAACACCAATTAAAACAGTGTGGAGTTACAAACATCTGACTTACATACAACCCATACTTACAAACAGAATCTATTATAATAAGTCCCTGAGTTATAAACACCATACTGATTTACAACTTGAACTTACAGAGGCTATTACAGATAATAGATAAATGCACCTGTTCCAACTTACATATAAATTCAACTCAAGAACAAAATCTCTCATTCATAACCCAGGGACTACAAGTATAATAACTTCTCACTGTGCCATTTTTTACTTTTTCCAAGTATTACTTTATCATTTCTTACATTTTAATCACTTTACCAACTTCTCCCTTTACCAACAATTTTATTCTCTTCCTTCAGATATACTCAAACATCACTTCTTCATTTTAATAATGTTTATTGAGCACCTACTAAGGAGAAAGTTGCTGGATCTATGAGGTACACACAACAGACATGATCCCTGCCTTTAGAAGTGGACAGAAAATGTATAATAGTGAAATTACAATAAAAATCATAACAAAAATTATCAAGGAAAAGCTGGATAAGAAATGATTTAAAAAGGGAGCTTACTGTAGACCAAATACAATAGTAAGTCGGCCTCAATAGGACACATTAAACTGGATCCACCAAAATTAGAAGAGGTTGAACAAGGAAAGGCTTCAGAGGTGGGCAGAAGTACTCGGAGATAATTTCTTATCAGCAGTGGCATAAGCAAAGGTCCCAAAACAGAAGGCAGGTATTGCTCAGAGAACTAACAAAAGGCACAATGGCTGAAAACAAGCATGACTCCCATTCTCCAAAGTCCTTCTCAAAAGAGGACAAGACCCAACCTAATCTAATCCTTAATTTATATATTCCCTCATGAAACATGAAATGGAAAACCTACAGATCCAATTATCAATACCAAAATATTTCAAGTATTCATAGAATTGACACCCAGGGGCATCTATTATTTAAAACAAAAAATGATAAATTCCAGAATCTTATATAAAAAGTAGACTGTTGTATTAATCAAACTAGAACCACATTAGAGAATACTATTAATGATGAATTTAAAGATTAAAAATATCCCGTCTTCAATTCCAGTAGAAACGGCAACTTAGCAGATAGATCTAAGCTTGGATATTCCTGTTGGTGTCAGTTTTTAATTGACATATCTAATTATTTATTTTTAGAGAAATTATGGCATCAAAGTATAATTATTCATTGATTCATCCTATCTCCAAAATATTGCCCCCCATACTGTTCTCTGTGTGACCACCATTTGACACACATGGTGAAAAGTAATTTTAATCATTTTTCTGGCTTTGTAGCATAAATTTTTAAAAGCCTTTGAATCATAGTAAATGTATGCAATAAGCCTTCATGTGCTGCTATTTTGTAGTTAACACATTTGCCTTTTTATTTTGTGCTCTTGGAAGCACTAAAAATTGATCATTGAAAGTGAAGCAGAAACTTTCCCAGTCAGCAAAGCATTTTTCTTTTCTCCAGTAACACTTGTCACTGTAAAGTCAATAAACAATGACTCACTCCCCAAGTGCTGTTCTCAGAACTTTAGTTTGGATGGAGAAAATGTATCAATTTTTATTTTCTAACTATATTGGTAATCAGAGAAGGAATACTATTTACTAACCATCAGTGAAACAAAGAAAATAAGCTCTCCTTGAGACTTTCCAGGCTAAAGATATTGAACCTTTCTTAATATGAATTCATAGATCAACATTCACAGCTCAATTGTTAAAGTGCAGATAATCAGATCTATCAATCAATATGAACAGTCTGAATGCCCCACTCAAGAGACAGAGACTGCCTGAATAGATGGAAAAAATACAACCCAAGTGTCCACTGCTCCAGGAAAAACATCTAACCCAGAAAGACTCATACAGACTCCAAACGATGGAATTGAAAAAATTTTCCATGCAAATGGAAAGCAAGAGAAATCAGACATAATCATTCTCATATCAGATAAAATTGACTTTCAAATCAATCAACAAAGATGGTCATTATATAATGGCAAAGGGAGAAATTCAACAAGATATAATAATCCTAAATATTTATACACCTAACACAAGAGTGCCCAGATTCGTAAAGTAAACCCTACTAGATCTAAGCAAAGAGAAAATTGCAGCACTGTAATTGTCAGGGACTTCAACACCTCAGTAACAGATGGACAGATCATCCCAGCAGAAAATAAACACTGGACTTTAAGAAGATTCTTGAAAAAATAGGCGTAACAGTCCTTTATTGAACATTTTACTGTAAAACTACTAAATAGACTTTCTTTTCATTAGCATATAGTATGTTCTCCAATACTGATCATTCTTAGGCCACAAACATGTCTCAACAAATTCCAAAAAATAGAAATAACACCATATTCTTCTCATACCCCAGTGGAATAAAATTAGAAATCAACAAAAACATTCATTTCTCTCATGGAAGTTATCCATAAACAAAACTGATAGACCTCTAGCTAGATTAATAAAAGAGGAAGAAACAGAAGAAATAGAAAAGAAAAGATCCAAATGAGCTGAATTGTAAATGGAAAAGGAGATATTACAGCTGATACCACAGAAATACAAAAGATCATCTATGACTACAATGAAAATATCTATACTCATAAACTTGAAAAGGTAGAGGAAATGGACAAATTCCTGGAAGCACACAACCTCCTAAGATTCAGTTAGGAAGAAATAGAATTTCTGAACAGACGAATAACAAGTAACCAGATTGAAGCAGCAATAAAAAAAAAAAAGCCTTCTAACAAAAAAAGCCCCAGATCAGATGGATTCACAGCTGAATTTTAACATATCTGGAAAGAAGAGCTGGTATGCACCTTGCACAAATTATTCCATAACATTGAGAAGGAGACAATTTTCCCCCAATTCATTCCATGAAGCCAGCATCGCCCTGATTCCAAAGCCAGGAAGGTGACACACACATACACAAAGAAAAAACTACAGCCTAGTGTCCCTTACAAATAGAGATGCAAAAATCCTCAATATGATACTGACAAATCAAAAAACAAAAAAATCCACCATGACCAAGTGAGCTTTATCCTGGGGATGCAAGGATGTTTCAACACATGTAAATCAAACATTGTGATTCACCCACATAAACAGAAGCAAAAATGAAGGCCATAGGATCACCTCAATAGATGCAAAGAAAAGCATTCAACAAAATTCAGCACCCTTGCATGATAAAAACCCTCCACAAGTTATGCGTAAAAGGAACACACCACCAAACTATAAAAGTCATATATTTGACCAACTCACAGCCAGCATCATAGTGAATGAGGAAAAGGTGAAAACATTCTCACTAAGAACTACTACTGTCACCATTTGTATTCGGCATCCTGCTGGAAGTGCTAGCCACAAAGGGTAACCAAATCAGGAAAGAGGTGGTCAAACTATTGCCTTTTGCTGATGACATAATGTATATCTAGAAAATACCACCAAAGACCACACCAAAAGACTCTTGGAATAGATAAATAAATTCAGCAAAGTCTCAGGTTATGAAGTCAATGTACACATATCGGTAGCATTCCTATAAACCAATAGCAATCAAGCTGGGAGTCAAATCAAAGACTCATTGCCGTTCACAATAGCCACAAGGAAAATAAAATGCCTAGGAATATGCCTAACTAAAGAGATGAAAGATCTATACAAGGAGAACTGTAAAACGCTGAGGAAAGAAATTGCAGATGACACACACAAATGGAAAAACATACCTTGCTCGTGGATCAGTAGAATCAACATGTTAAAACGTGCACCTACACAAAGTGATGTACACAGTCAACACAATCCCCATCAAAATACCAATGTCATATGTCACAGACCCAGAAAAAATAATTCTGTGCTTTGTTTGGAACCAGAAATGAGCCTAAATAGCCACAGCAATCTTAAGCAAAAAGAGCAACTCTGGAGTCATCACATTACCACACTTCAAAGCACACTCTTAGTAAAAGGCTATAGTAACCAAAACAGCATGGTATAGGTGAAAACTAGAGACATAGACCAATGGAATAGACCATAAAACGCAGAGATAAAACCATCCATATACAGCCAGCTGATTTTTGGCAAAGCAAAGAAGTATATGCACTAGGAAAAGAAGTCCTATTCAGTACATGGTGCTGGGAGAATTGGACAGCCACATGCAGAGGAATGAAACAGGGTCCCTATGTCTCACCACTCACAAAACTAATTCAAGTTGGATAAAAGATTTCAATGTGAGATATAAAAACATAAGAATTCTAGAAGAAAATGTTGGAACAACTCTTTTAGGTATCAGCCTAGGCAAAGAATTTATGAAGGAGACTTCAATGGCAATCACAGCAACAACAAAAACAAATAAATGGGACTTGATTGAATTAATAAGCTTCTGCAATGTTAAGGAAATAATCAATAAAACTAATAGATACCTTATAGAATGGGAGAAAATATTTACAAGTTATACATTCAATAAAGGGCTAATCACCAGAATCTACAGGTTAAAAACTCAAGAATTCTGCCAGAAAAAGAAACAAACAACCCTATTAAAAATGGAGGGTAAAAGACATGAGCAGAAGCTTTTCAAAAGAAGATAGTTACTTTCTTGGCATTATTATTAATATTGCTTAATATTTCGATGCAGTAATCATCTATTTTCTTTTCTGAATGTATTTATCTTCTTTCATTCTTTACGTGTTTTTTTGCTTCTAGTCCTTATCTTAAACATTGTTATTGTTATTAAATTTTAAGCCTTTTAAATTCTGTGAAGGCAAAAAGTGGAAACCTAATAAACACATGTGTACGTAAAAATAAAAAATAAATAAAATAAATAAAAAAGAAGATAGACAAGTGGCCAATAAACATATGAAAAAATGCTCAAAGTCACTAATTATTGGAGGAATGCAAATTAAAACTATAATGAGCTATCACCTTACCCCAGTTAGAATGGCTCTTATTTAAAAGCCCCAAAACAGCCCCATGACTGAACTATTGTACACAGCTATGACTCAATAAGAAAAATAATTTTTTAAAAGCCCCAAAACAATAGCGGTTGGCCTAGATGCAGAGAGAAAGGAACACTTACACACTGTTGATGGGACTGCAAATTAATACAACCTTCGTGGAAAACAGGATGGTAATTCTTCAAAAAAATAAAAGTAGACCTATCACTTGATGCAGCAATCCCACTACTGAGTATTTACTCAAAAGAAAAGAAGTCATTTTATCAAAAAGACACCTACACATGAATGACTGTTGCAGCACAATTCACAATCACAAAGATGTAAATCAACCCAAGTATTCATCAATTCATAAATGTATTTACAAAATGTGGTATATACACACTATGGATACTTCTCAACCATGAACAAGGATGAATTAGGCCTTTTGCAACATATTTGAATGCTGCTTGGAGACCATTATCCTAAGCGAAATATTTAAAGAATGGAAAAACAAACCCCACATGTACTCAATACTAAACTGGAACTAACTGATAAGCACCCTTCAGTTGCTGGAAATCAAGCAGGAGGAGGGGGAGAAGGAGATAGGTAAAAACCTATCTAATGGGTACAATGAACGCTATTTAGGTGATGGTCAGACTCATAAACCTCCCCCAGGATGTTTGTTTTTGTTTCGTTTTATCACCCTAGAGTGCTATGGCATCACAGCTCACTGCAACCTCAAAATCTTGGGCTCAAGCAATTCTCTTGCCTTAACCTCCCAAGTAGCTGGGATTACAGGTCCCCACCAGCAAGCCCAGCTATTTTTAAAGATAGAGCCTCACTCTTGCCCAGACTGGTCTCAAACTCCTGAGCTCAAGCAATCCAACCGCCTCTGCCCACCAGAGTGCTAGGATTACAGGAGTGAGCCACCAGCCCTGACTCAAGTATTACAAAAGCAATCCATATAACCAAAAACATTTGTACCCCATAATATTTTGAAGTAATAATAAAATATTAATCAAATAAAAAAATAAAGTGCAGAGAATTTCTAATCAGAAAAGAAGCAGAGTGCATTCAGAAGAGTTTCTTTGGAAACAGGCAGGAACTTTGTCATAATTACATAACAAAAAGGATGGATGAATTCTTAGTTTGTAAATTAATGGTTAAGAATGAGGACTATGTGGGATCACACTTACGGTGCATCTTAGAAGGGACAGGTGAAACCTATGAAATGCAGAACACAAATGTTAAGAGAAAATCCCATGAAGGTTATGGTGAACAGTTTAATGAAAGTATTTCAGATTGTATATGAAGCCACACACTGTACCCCATGATAGCACAGATGTACACAGCTATGATTTAATAAAAAATAAAAATTTAAAAAAAAAAAAAAGAATGAGGACTGTACTTGCACACGATACTGAGTGTGAACCTTGGATCTGTCATTGAGAGACCTTGAGCAAATCACTTTATCTCCATGAGCCTCGGTTTTCTCATCCATTTTGTTTTAGGTCCTATTGCTTATAGCGTTTGACAGGATCAAATAGAACAAAGCATATGAAGTGCTTAGCACAGTTCACAGGGGTGATTGTTTAATTCTTACCAGGTACTTACATGAAGTGCTTAGCACAGTACACAGGGGCGATTGTTTAATTCTTACCAGGTACTTATATGAAGTGCTTAGCATGGTACATGGGGGTGATAGTTATAATTCTTACCAGGTACTTACATAAAGTGCTTAGCACAGTACCTGGGTGTAATAGTTATAATTCTTACCAGGTACTTACATGAAGTGCTTAGCATGGTACACAGGGGTGATAGTTATAATTCTTACCAGGTACTTATATGAAGTGCTTAGCATGGTACACAGGGGTGATCATTATAATTCTTACCAGGTACTTACATAAAGTGCTTAGCACAGTACCTGGGTGTAATAGTTATAATTCTTACCAGGTACTTATATGAAGTGCTTAGCATGGTACACAGAGGTAATAGTTTTAATTCTCACCAGTTACTTTAGCTAATTACACACACCATTTGGAGGGCAGAGAGAAGAATGGATCTGTGTGAGGATAAAGGTACTTCCTATTTCTGGTCTGAGTCTCAGACTTCAAGGCTGAACTAGCCTTGAACCTAGAGAAAGGCTCACCCAAGTGAGCCTTGGCACTCGGGTTGTTCATCACGTTGAACCTAGAGAAAGGCTCTGGTTTGCAGCAGCCTTGGTAACCACGTACATCTCTGTGCTGACTTCTTTTGCATGGGAAGCTCTGTACCAGAACTAGAGGCACAGATCTTAGCGTGGTTCACACACTGACACTGGGGATCGTGAGTGAGCACAGGCTGTCTGGATGTCCTGGGGCTGCTCAGCTGCAGATTCAACACCTACTCAGCATTTCCATTACATAATTATCTAAATTGTCTCAAAATTAACAAAACCACAGATGAAGGAGGATCAATAGAGTTCCCTGAGCAACAGCTTCCCAAAATAGACTTTTACAGCTCAACTTTTGTCTTTAAATCCCACAGTTTATCTTGTGGTGTTTTGCATATAAGCAGTACTCAGAGAAATGTTTCTTAAGTTAAAATAAGCTAAGTCAGATTTAAAGATCAGGCCCAAACTGACTCCTTGCTTAGGAGGAAGAGAAATAATTATATCCATCTCTTTCCATCCAGCTTACAGTCCATAGGCAAGGTGGAAAATAACATTTGTTTAACAGGTAAGGTGAAAGATCTGAGGCATATAATGCTATTGGTCTCGTTGAGGACACCACTTATACTGTAGGAGAAGCTTTTGAATGCTAGAAGCAAACAGTGCATTCTGCCTGTGGAAAGCAGGTCCCAGAAGAAATCACAGAGTGAGGAGTCAAGTGTATTTACATAGGTGCTGAAAACCTGACTTGGCTTCAGGTTTATACAAGCCTTCAACTTATAAAAAGCCAAGTGGCTCATGGCTCCAGCTTGTGTCATCACCCCTCAAGAGCCCCAGGTTTGCCTTATAGCGGAGCGCCAGGAGAGAAAATTTCTTTTGGACACTGGAGCAACTTTTTCTGTACTTCTCTCCAATTCTGGTCTTTTATCTCCCAAATCCATAACTATACAGGGGGTGTCTGGACAGCCGGTTACCAAATTTTTCTCCCAGCCTCTAAGCTGCAATTGGGATGACTTG
>CAUYRH010012652.1:0-22835 GCA_963574655.1 Perodicticus potto | reverse complement strand
GGCGCCTGTGGCTCAGCGGGCTAAGGCGCCAGCCACGTACACCTGAGCTGGCGGGTTCGAATCCAGCCCGGGCCCGCCAAACAACAATGATGGCTGCAACCAAAAAATGGCCGGGCGTTGCGGCGGGTGCCTGCAATCCCAGCTGCTTGGGAGGCAGAGGCAGGAGATTTGCTTGAGCCCAGGAGTTGGGGTTGCTGTGAGCTGTGATGCCACGGCACTCTATCCAGGGTGACGGCTGAGGCTCTGTCTCAAAAAAAAAAAAAAAAGAAAAGAAAAAGCTTGGATCTCTGATAAAGTATAATCTTTCTTTTAAATGATATGTAAATGTAAAAAGAGCTGAGAGACTCATACTTATTTGATATACAAAATCCAATTAACCTTCTATTTGCATTAAAAGTAATGTAAGTTTTGCCCACAAGTGTATGTAGTCAGGATCAAAATAAAAACAAACAATATTTCTTCTGAGTTCATTGCTACCCCCCCACATTAAATATTCAACAATTTAGCAAAACCTCAACCAATGGCAAACAAAGCACAACTGAATATAAGGGCAAAACTAAACTAGGAAATGACAATGAATTTGCTATGATACAAAAACAGAAGAAAAACTATAGGATAATCTAAGAATAACAGCCATTTTAATTTTTTATTTTTGTTCTTCCCTTCATGGAAAAACACATTGGCTGTTTTTTCTACTACCCTTCTAGGGTAGCTGTTTTCTCTACCCCTTCTGGAGAGTTCAATGCCTTTGCAAAGATTAAAAGAGATGTGATTATGCACCCACAGTTCCAAAAATACAGTTTCATTGAGGCAAACAGGGGAAAGAGTTAAGCAACATTTGGGGAATTAAAAACCTAAAACAAAACAAGACCCTAAAAAAATGAGCAAAGACTGTCATATAAAGGAAATCTTACAATTTTAAATTTCAAGGTAAAGCTGCCTTATGTTCAAAACTGAAATCCTTATTGTTCATACCTTCTGGCAGGCTCGTTTGCATACATGTTTATATTCCTTGGCTTTGGATTCAGAATGATAACCTGCACCTATAGTAGAAAAATTAAAAACAATTGTTATTCTAATAACAGAGAACTTCTAAACTTCTTTCTCCAACAGAAGCCTTTTTAATACCATGCCTTATCTCCTTTTCTGAAAGCTCTTTTCCTACCAAAGACCCTAGAAATAGCTCATGTCCCCAAAGAGGCTTCACTAAGGCCTCTCTTCCTCCTTTCAAGAACCTCTCTCCAAAGTCAGGAGTTCTTTTGGTCTGAAGTTAATAACCCAAGAGGTGTCAGGGACAGGAGTTCCTTCGATCTCTCTCCGTTGACATTTTGAAAGTCCCAGTCTTTTGGGAAATTACTATTCAAAATCCAAAAATATTAAAAATAATTTCAGAAAACTAGGTAATTTCTGAACACCACTTGAAGTTGGGGGATCTTACATCCCACCACTTCCACCCACACACTTCACATCCTCCTATCCCCTGAAATGTAGCTCAGCACGTCTTTGAAACCTTACTGATAGCACATTTTTGACTGTAAGAATTCCTAGTGATAGAGCAGCACCTGTGGCTCAAAGGAGTTAGGCGCCAGTCCCATACGCCAGAGGTGGCGGATTCAAACCCAACCCTGGCCAAAAACTAAAAAAAAAAAAAAAAAGAATTCCTAGTGACCCCTCACTTTTAAACAAATACCTAGGGATTTCTCAAAAGAATGACTCTACATAAGAAGATTCATACTTGCTTAGTTAGGGACTTGAGAATAATCTAAACAAGAAGGAAACACAGACAAGAGCCCTTAAACTCTCTTGATAATTAATCCTCTAATCAAAGTCCTTTAACAGAAGTACTTAAATACGTATTCCAACCTCTTACAAAGCTCCATAGGGGTCCAATGTAAGGAAGGTTAAGAACTACATCTTAAGGTCTCAGACTTCTCCTGTGGGTCTGACATACTTCTAATCCACCTTTCCTCAAAGCTGAGAAAGGACTGATTCACAAAACTATGGTACAAGGACCCATGATAGCAGAGAAGATGTCTACACAAACAAAATGAGAAACAGGATTAGGGGCTCAGCGCCTGTGGCTCAATGGGCTAAGGTGCCAGCCACGTACACCTGAGCTGGCGGGTTCAATTCCAGCCCAGGCCTGCCAAACAACGACGGCTGCAACCAAAAAATGGCCGGGAGTTGTGGCGCGCGCCTGTAGTCCCAGCTGCTTGGGAGGCAGAGGCAAGAAACTCGCTTGAGCCCAGGAATTGGAAGTTGCTGTGAGCTGTGATGCCACAGCACTCTATCCAGGGTGACAGCTTGAGGCTCTGTCTCAAAAAAAAAAAAGAGAAACAGGATTAGGATTTGGGTATACTATAGATACTTTTGCCTTGAGGAAATGTGGGGTAGAACTCTAATCCTGTTTCTCAAAAGAACTCTGAATGTACATAAGGCCTGTGCCAGTATTTCTCTTTATTGTTCTCTAAAAATAAGTGATCCCTGGTCCACCGTCTTAGATCTCAGAGACCCCAGTCTTTCAACAGTGTTTTCTGAAACTACTGCCAAAAAGATGACTTTAGTATATGGATGAGAGCATTAAATAACATTAACACATAAATCCTTCTGACAGAATAGGGAAAAAGTCTCCACATGGCCCCAGCATATCTTTAATACTCAGTTATTACTTGCTAATTTCCCTGCTTAACAACAGAAAGGCAGCCTCAAAACCAAAACACATAATAAGATCTAGTTAAAATTTAATTACAACATTACCTTTGCAACCTGCTTAAAATTATTTTCTCTTTTATGGCAAGTGATATTGATATTCAAGTAAATATCATTTTTCCAATTTTAAGAGAAAAGAGTGTTTACTTGTTTCAATATTAGTTTAAATAGCACAGGCAGTACAGAGACCTGGGAAAATCAAGAATCTACTATTCCCGGCCAGGCACGGTGGCTTGCGCCTATAATCCTAGCATTCTGGGAGGCCGAGGCGGGTAGATTATCTGAGCTCACAAGTTTGAGACCAATCTGACCAAGAGCGAGACCCTGTCTCTAAAAATACCCAGGCATTTTGGCAGCTGCCTGTATTCCCAGCTACTTGGGAGGCTGAGGCAAGAGAATCACGTGAGCCCAAGAGTTTGAGGTTGCTGTGAGCTATGAGGCCACAGCACTCTACCAAGGGTGACAAAGTGAGACTGTCTCAAAAATAAATAAATAAAATAGACTCGGCACCTATAGCTCAGTGGTTACAGCCCCAGCCACACATACCAAGGCTGGCTAGCTAAATAACCCAGCCCGGGCCAGCTAAAAAACAAAGACAACTGTAGCAAAAAATAGCCGGGTGTTGTGGCAGGTCCCTGGAATCCCAGCTACTTGGGAAGCTAAAGCAAGAGAACTGCTTAAGCCTAAGAGTTTGAGCTTTTGGTGAGCTGTATGCCACTCTACCAAGGGCAATATAGTGAGACTCTGCCTCAAAATAATAATAATAAATAAATAAAATAAATGCAGAGAAATAAAAATGGCCAAAAGGAAAGAGCCTGCTGAGCAGAGCAGCACTGCTCTGAAAGCCAAGACCTTGCAAAGGTAGGAGATCCAGAGACTGAACACCTCTGTGTCTATCCTCAGGGTCTTCTAGAGCAGACACATCACACACAGGCTGATGCCGAGTCAAGAGCACCAGACTGAGAGTCAAGGGCCCACTTAGGTGTTTCTGAGCCTGGCTTTAGCACCAACTAGCACTATGGCTCAAGTCCCTCAATCTCTCTGGTCTTAAGGTTCCTCATTTATATTAAGAAGGCGAATTAGCTCTAAGATTATATAATTAGCTCTAAGATGCTTACAGTCTAGTAGGTGGGCCAATAAAATTTTTGGCAGCATTATTTTAAAAAACACAAACCAAACCTTTAAAAACTACTTTATCTAATTTTAACATTACTTAACTTAAATATGGTGTAAAAGTAAATAATAGTAAAAAAAAGTAAATAAGTAAAAGTAAATATGGTGTAAAAGTATAATAATAGTTAAGTAATTTTAACATTACTTAACTGAAATATGGTGTAAAAGTAAATAATAAAAGTAAACAATAGTAATAATAGTGAAGAAGACATAGTTAGAACCATCCTTACAAGACCTTCCAAATTAGGGGCTAAAGAAAGTTCTTACTCAATTGGAGTCAAAAATAATCTCTTTAGTTCGATCTCCCTTGCAGCAGTTTGCCTCCTCCATGAAATGTAATTCTCAATGTACTTCAAGGCAAGGTGGGGAAAAAAAAAAAAAAAAAAATCAACATTATTGTCATCTCTCACTCACTTAGGAAGGGCTTACCTGCATGTACCAGCACAAAGCCCCCTCGTTTCTCTTTATGGGACTGCTTCGTTTCCAAATCTTTGGCTGTTATTTTAACAGCCGAAACCTGAGACGATCTGGAAGGCAGCCTTTCTCCAGAACTCATCCCCTTCTCCATGGTCATTCTCCAACATCACCATCTTCTATTGGGAAAACAGCATATTTCCATCCAAAAGTAACTACAGGAGAGGAATTACCCTAAAGGAAAACAGGAAGAGATGACATATGTTTCTTTCTACCAACCGACACATTATGTAACAAATTCATGCAAAGATAACGTTCTAAATTCCTTTTCTTTTTTTTTTTTTTAGAGACAGAGTCTCACTTTATTGTCCTTGGTAGAGTGCCATGGCATCACAGTTCACAGCAACCTCCAACTCCTGGGCTTAATCAATTCTCTTGCCTCAGCCTCCCAAGTAGCTGGGACTACAGGCACCCGCCACAATGCCCAGTTATTTTTTGGTTGCACTTTAGCTGGAACCGGGTTTGAACCTGCTACCCTCAGTATATGGGGCCAGGGCCCTACCCACTGAGCGACACACACCACCCTCGAAATTCCTATTTTTAAATGTTATTTAATTGGGTAATACAAAGAAAGTTTTTAAGTTATTTGTTAAAATTATTAAAGTCATTAAACTGAGTTATATAAAAAAAAGTTAGAATTTAAACTTGTCCACTAATAGTACTTGCTTGAAGTTATATAAACAAAACAACTATTGTAAAAAGACTTCATATTGAATCCAAAGACATTTTATCTTCTTTCTATCTACATTGAAGTAATCCTCAATATAACTTAAGTATCACCTTCTACTCCCTCCAAACCAAATGCTAATAATCTCTGGGACATTCTGAAATCACAAGCTGTGCTGGCAATATCACTAAGCCTTAGAAATAAAGCAAAATAGAAAGTCACACCTATCTGTGAAGAACCTCTTAAGTAAATCAGTTTAATGCTCCCCAGCCCAATTGTAAAACACAAAGATTAACAAAATTATATGACTAAACCAAGAAAAATTAAAATAACATTTCTACAAATACTTGAAAATTTTCATGAAAAGCATTATTTCTTAGGTTCTCCACAGCTAACGATGAAATACAAAATTTAATAAATTATAAACAATTTATGCCACAAAGTCTCTAATTTTATTACCAACTCACAAGCCTCTAGCAATCTTGGCTTAAAAACAATAACAATAGCAGAACATATTTCAAATTAGGAGAAAATGGATCATTTAAAAATCAGTAGAGATTTAAAGAAAATCCAAAAGTGAGGGGTTTAAAACTACTTAAATGCCTAGTTCACAGTTAGACAAATCTGCACCTTATACTGAATTGAGAAAGGGAGAGGCAGTCTTTCTGCTCCAATATAAAACCTAAGCAGAATCATAAAGAAGTGACTTAGCTGCTAAGACCAAAAAAGCGGTGCTACTTAAAGCACAGTCTGCAGTCCAGTGTTTCCTACCAATACACAAGAGATTATTATTTTATTAAAATATAGGAGAACCTCTGCAAATTGACCACCAAGGTACTGTAACAAACTGGTCAGCATACAGAGGTGGTCACTATAAGGAAACTAGGCCTCCTGTACTCATACAGACATGCACTCTACTTTTGTATACACAACTCTTCTTAGAGAATATCATACAAAATCATACACAATCAAAACACAGTAAAATCATACATATAAATCAACACATTTGCTGTTTTCTTATGGTTAAACCAGGAGTGTGCAACCCTTTTTCTTTTATGTCCCACATTGCAATTTGTCTTAGGCCACACAAACACTAACAAAAGCTGATTGGCAAAAAAAGGTCTGTGCATACTTTTCATGATATCCAACAGCACAGATAAGCCAAAAAAGTCTTCATAAAATCAGCCCACAGGCTACAGACTAGACACTCCAGGATTCGTTCTGAAAAAAGTCAGTGTTGGTCTATTTCTTATTCTTATTACAAAAATAAGTGGAGAGGCTCAGCGCCTGTGGCTCAACGGGCTAAGGCGTCAGCCACGTACACCTGAGCTGGCAGGTTCGAATCCAGCCCGGGCCCGGAAAACCACAATGACTGCAACCAAAAAAAAAAAATGGCCGGGAGTTGTGGCGGGCATCTGTAGTCCCAGCTACTTGGGGGGCAGAGGCAGAAGACTCGCTTGAGCCCAGGAATTAGAGGTTGCTGTGAGCGGTGATGCCACAGCACTCTATCCAGGGTGACAGCTTGAGGCTCTGTCTCAAAAAAAAAAAAAAATTAAGACAAAAATAAGTGGAGAAAGCACTCTCAATGCTGGATACACTGCTAAGCATACCTGGACATTTTTCCACAGCAAAAGAGTTCAACTATATAATCAGATGCCTGATATCCTCTTCTTTTGGATTCTGCAATTTCTGTGTCATCCTCACTTACCTCTCTTCCATCAGCTGCTTCCTGCACTTTGACACTGGCCTTTACTTTGATGAATATCACTTGGAAAATTTCAGACCAATTTCTCTAATGAATATTAATGCAAAAATTCTCAACAAAATCTTGGCCAATAGATTACAGTTTATCATCAAAAAAGTAATACATCATGATCAAGTAGGTTTCATCCCCAGGGATGCAGGGCTTGTTTAATATTCAGAAGTCTATAAATGTTATTCACTGTATCAATAGAAGCAAAACCAAGGACTATGTGATCCTCTCAATAGATACACAAAGAGAATTCGATAAAATTCTGCATCCTTTTCTAAGGAGCATAGGTATACGTGACACATTTCTTAAACAGATCGAGGCTATCTATGACAAACCCACAGCTAATATTTTACTGAATGAACTAAAACTAAAAGCTTTTCCTCTTAGAACTGGAACCAGACAAGGTTGTCCTCTGTCACCACTGCTATTCACCATAGTGCTGGAAGTTGTAGCCAATACAATTAGACAAGACAAGAAAATATAGGACATCCAGATGTGTGCAGAGAAGGTCAAACGCTCCCTTTTTGCTGATGAGATGACCTTATACTTAGGGAACCCCAAAGACTCAACTATAAGACTCTTGGAAGTCATCACAAAATACAGTAATGTCTCAGGATATAAAATCAATATCCACAAGTCAGTTGCCTTTGTATATGCCAACAACAGTCAAGATGAGAGGTTAATCACAGACACAACTCCCTTCACCATAGCCCCAAAGAAAATGAAATACTTAGGAATATACCTAACAAAAGAAGTGAAAGACCTCTATAAAGAAAATTATGAAACCCTAAGAAAGGAAATAGCAGAGGACTTTAACAAATGGAAGAACATAACATGCTCATGGCTGGGAAGAATCAACATTGTTAAAATGTCTATACCTCCCAGAGCAATTTACCAATTCAACATCATTCCCCTATTAAAATACCAACATCCTACTTTCAAGACCTGGAAAAAATGATTCTGCGCTTTGTATGGAACTAGAAAAAACCCCGTATAGCTAAGGCAGTTCTTAATAATAAAAACAAAGTTAGGGGTATCACCATACCAGATTTTAGGCTGTATTACAAGGCCATAGTAGTCAAGACAGCATGGTACTGGCACAAAAATAGAGACATAGATATTTGGAATCATACAGAAAACCTGGAAATGAAACCAACAACTTATAGCTATCTAATCTTTGATAAACTGAACAAGAGCATTTACTGGGGGAAAAACTCCCTATTCAATAAATGGTGCTGGGAGAATTGGATATCCACATGTAAAAGACTGAAACTGGATGCACGCCTTTCTCCACTCACAAAAATTGATTCAAGATGGATAAAGGACTTAAATTTAAGGCATGAGACAATAAAAATCCTCAAAGAAAGAATGGGAAAAACACTGGAAGATATTGGGCTGGGGAAAGACTTTATGAGGAAGACTGCCATGGCAATAGCAACAACTGCAACAATAAACAAATGGGACTTAATTAAACTGAAAAGCTTCTCTACAGCCACGGAGACAACCACCAAAGCAAATAGACAACCTATCCAATGGGAAAGGATATTTGCGCATTTTGAATCTGACAAAAGTTTAATAACCAGGATCTATACAGAACTTCAATTAATTTACAAGAAAAAAACCAACAATCCCATACATCAATGGGGAAGAGAGATGAATAGAATCTTCTCTAAACACAGTAAACACTGTCAAATGGCCAGTAAACACTTGAAAAAATGCTCATCATTCCCAAGTATTAGAGAAATGCAAATTAAAACCACCCTAAGATACCATCTAACTCCAGTGAGAATGGTCTATATCACAAAATCTCAAAATTGCAGATGCTGGTGTGGATGTGGGGAGAAAGGAACAGTTGTACACTGCTGGTGGGACTGCAAACTAATACAATCCTTTTGGAAAGAAGTATGGAGAAAATTCAAAGAACTCAACCTAGACCTCCCATTTGATCCTGCAATGCCATTACTGAGCATCTATCCAGAAGAAAAAAAAAACTTTTATTATAAAGACACTTGTATTAGGCTGTTTATCGCAGCCCAATTTACAATTGCTACAATGTGAAAACAGCCTAAATGTCCTGCAACCCAGAATGGACTGGTAAGCTATGGTGTATGTATACACTGGAATATTACTCAGCCATCAAAAACAATGGAGACTTTGCAGCGTTTGTACTAACTGGGATGGAGGTGGAACACATTATTCTTAGTGAAACATCACAGGAATGGAGAAGCATGAATCCTATGTATTCAACTTTGATTTGAGGATAATTAATGACAATGACACAGTGGGGCATGGAGGAAGGAGAGAGCAGACAGAGAAGGATGGAGGGGGTGAGGGAAAGAAAACAAAAAAAAAAGGAAAGAAAAGTGACTAATTCTCACATAAATTGGATTCAATTTTGACCAAAGTACATTACTTAAACATTAATTTTTAATCCAACTTGTCAATATGATGTTTAGGATATTGCATCCTCATTTGCAAGGAAATATGTTTGTCATTTCCCTTTATAACAATGTATTTTCTCCAATCTCAATATCAGGTGTATCCAGATCAAGTAGAATGATTTTGAAATATTTCTTCTTTGGCTCAGTGCCTCTGGCTCAACCGGCTAAGGCGCCAGCCACATACACCTGAGCTAGCGGGTTCGAATCCAGCCCAGGCCCGCCAAACAACGATGACGGCTGCAACCAAAATAAATGGCCGGGCGTTGTGGCAGGCGCCTGTGGTCCCAGCTACTTGGGAGACGGAGGCAGGAGACTCGCTTGAGCCCAGGAATTGGAGGTTGCTATGAGCTGTCATGCCACAAGACTCTATCCAGGGTGACAGCTTGAAGCTCTGTCTCAAAAAAAAAAAAAAAAAAAAAAGGAAATATTTCTTCTTTTTCAATTGTCTATAAGATTTGGCATTATCTGTTTTTTGAAACTCTCTTTTACTTTTATTTATATAATATTAGTTGTCTATTTTTTGAGACTTTGGGAAAAAAAAATAAGAAGTTAACTGATGACTTCATACTGAACCTAGGAGTCAAAGCATTCTATAATAGACATACTCTTATGTGACAATGTGAACGTTACTTTGCCATTATTATTAGTAGTATTGCTTAATATTTTGATGCAGTAATCATGTTTTCTTTTCTGAATATATTTATCTTTGTTCATTCTTTACATGGTTTTTGTTTCTAGTCTTTATCTTAAACATTGTTATTGTTATTCAATTCTAAGCCATTTAAATTCTGTGAAGGCAAAAAGTGGAAACCTAATTAACACGTGTATATGTAAAAATTTTAAAAAAAGAAAGGAAAAGAAAAGAAAAAGAAAATTGCTTCGGGGTCAGGTTCATTACAGGCTGTCACTTCATCATCCACTGCAATAAAACCTTCAAAATCTACTCCTTCAAATTCTGCCATGGGAGATGGACTGTCTGATGGGACCAAAACATCATGCTCTTGGGGTATGACAGACCCAACTTTCTTGAAACACTTCTGTATCATTTCTGGTGGAACTTATTCCAAGTGGCACTGATCCAGAGGACAGCATCCACAGTGTTAACTGGCACAACAGATGAAGTCGCTTCCACAGGTGAACCACAGGTTGTGTTTTCACTTTAAATGTTTTGATGATGGCTTGGTCAAGAGGTTGGATTTTTGAAGTCACGCTTGGAGGCAGAAATTTCAGTGTCACATTTGTGAAATGATTCCCTTGTGGGTGGCCAGGACAGTTATCTCTTGTCACTAGAATAAACTGCTGCTTCTTCATTTCCTGATCAGTACCCTTACCCACACCTCACATAGAACACCTATTATCCATGCACATTTGTTTGATCTTCAAGTGACGGGGAGGTCTTCAGTCTTCTGTTCTTGAATGCACATGCCTTTGCCGATTTACCAATCAGCAAGTTTCCCTCTGGTTGAGTTAGCACAAAGCAGAACTGTGGAACATTCTTTAGAATGTTTTCTACTCTTAAATTTGTCAGCTTTCACGAGAAGGCTCATGTCACACATCCCCTTCAAAAAGATTCTGCACTCATCAGCTATAAAGATGTCATCATCTTTGAAGTCTCTGGAAAAGCCCAGAAACTTTTTGATGAACTTCCATAGCTTCTATTGGAACTTCATTTCACTCGCCACAGAAGAGTTTCTGGGAGATATGTGTCACACTTTAAATTTCTCCAGCCAATCACTTGATGCCTGGAAATCTGCCATCCCAAATTCCTGTGCAAATTTTCTAGCAACTTCTTGGATTATTGGCTAAGAGATTCCAGAATTAACTGCCCTCTTTCATTTGAACCAGCTAAACATGGCTTCACTAAATTCATCAGGGGAAGTTAGCCTCCTTTTCTGCTGTAGATCTCTGCTTTCCTCACCGTATCTCCCTCAGTACATCATTACATTTGGGGATGCTGCTAACCGCAGTCCTGCTAACATCAAAATGTTCTGCCATCTTTCTTTGGCTGCTGCTTTCCAGAAAATGTAAAAGATCAATCTTTTCCTTCAATGCCAATTCTTTGAGCTTTTTCCTTTGAGCCATGATATATCTCCATTAACTAAAATTTTTCAGTAATTATAGGATGCACCTATACAATTCAAACGAGTCCTTCACATTGAAAAAAATCTTCCCTAACAAGTGATAAGCAATAGGATGCTAGGCCTAATGCAACATGTGATAATAATAAAACATGAAAGAAGAATTTATACTAAAGAAAATACAACTAAGGAACAAGGCCCATACCTTCTACCCTTTGGTGCAGAATAGATCCAACTGGTCAAGATATAGAGGATAAATTGTGTATCACGGTCCAAGCAGTCAAGATACAGTTTACAGAGATGATCAATATACATCAGTCAGTCTTCTACTGATTGCATGTGGTATACGTCTGGTCTATGAAAATTAGATCAACTTAAGAAGGTGGTCAATTTGTGTTTGTTTGTTTGTTTTGAGACAGAGTCTCAAGCTGTCACCCTTGGTAGAGAACCGTGGCATCACAGCTCACAGCAACCTCCAATTCCGGGGCTTAAGCAATTCTCTTGCCTCAGCCTCTCAAGTAGCTGGGACTACAGGCGCTCACCACAACACCCAGCTATTTTCTGGTTGTAGCAGGCCCAGGCTGGATTTGAACCCACCAGCTCCGGTCTATGTGGCTAGTGCCTTAGCCACTTGAGCTATCGGCACAGAGCCAAAGGTGGTCAATTTTTTCTGCTAAATCTAACAAAAATTAAGCTTTAATTTGTATCTTTCACAGATTCAAATTTCAGTGTGTTTTCTGGGGGGAGGTTAAGGTTTTTTTGTTTATTTATTTTCCCTTTTATACTGGTTGGCAACGGATTGAAAAAAATTTACATTGAATTTTTTTTTTTTTTTAAGACAGAGTCTCACTTATTAACCCTTGGTACAGTGCCATGGCATCACAGCTCACAGCAACATCCAACTCCTTGAGCTTAGGTGATTCTCTTGCCTCAACCTCCCGAGTAGTAGGAACTACAGGCGCCCGCCACAACACTCGGCTATTTTTGTTGCAGTTTGGCCGGGGCTGGGTTTGAACCCACCACCCTCGGTATATAGGGCCGGCACCTTACCCACAGAGCCACAGGCGCCGCCCTACACTGAAAATTTTTAATAGTTGGTCCTTTATAAGGGGGCTATCCCTAAAAAGCACTGATACATCGTATTTTTAAATTCCCTTAATTCTTGGATAAAAAGAATTCATTTGGCTGGGCACAATGGCCCACACCTCAATCTTAGCACTCTGAGAGGTCCAGGTGGGAGGACCCCTTGAGCTCAGTTCAAGACCAGCCTGAGCAAAGCAAGACATCATCTCTACTAAAAATAGAAGAATTAGCAAGGCTGCTGGTGGACGCCTGTAGTCCCAGGTACTCAGGAGGAAGAGGCAGGAGGATCGCTTGAACCCAGGAGTGCGAGATTGCTGTGAGCCTGGCTGAGGCCACAGCACTCTAGCCTGGGGCAACAAGTAAAGAAAAGAATTCTTTACTCCATGATTGAACTAATGTACACAGTTATGATTCAATAAAAAAAAAAAAAAGAAAAGAATTCTTTGAATTTTTATTATGTAACACTTCATTTATAAAACAAATACTTTACAATCAAATATATACATATATACACATATAAATATACACACATACACTGTTAAAATACTTACATAGATTGATGAATACGACCAACAAAATTTCATTAAAAAGTGATTTTTATTAAATAACAATATATTTAAATGACTGGCTTTTTTGTTTTGTGGTATTGACTGTCTTTCTAACCATGTTTTTTTTTGATAACATCAAAAGAATCTGCCTCAATTACCTATATTTTATTTTAGTGATTTCTCTCTTTCCCTCTCTGTCTCCCTCTCTCAGATGGGGTACCATTTAGTCATGTATCAGCAGACAAAGTGGCATTTAGTGGTTCATCTGCCAGCCTATACATGCCATCATGTCTGTATCATGCCATCAAATCTGCCCCAACCATGAAATGAGCTTGAGCCTACTAGTCTAAGAGCACAAATATGGAGTGAGTGAAAACTCAGGCTTTGGAAAAGATCTTTCTTAATGTGAAGACACATCTAAGTAGTACAGATTATTAAATATCAAGGTACTCTGACTCACTATCATCAGATATATTTTTTTAGAAATAAACTATATAATGCTTATTATATAATTAATATATAATTATTATATGTTATAAAATATTGGTTATAATTTATTTTCTTAATCATAAAATGTAAATGTTTTCAGAAATATTTTATTTTTTAGAAATAATATTTACATTTTATAATTAAGAAAATAAATTATAACCGATATTTTATAACATATGATAAAATAGGTATTTTAATATGAGAGATTTTAAAACATTTCTGCTCAAAGTTGTGTAAAAGGAAAGAAAATTTGTGATAGACTAATATTCTATTTCTTGAGCAACCTATCTTTAACAGAAATAATCTGAAATATATTTATTTAGCAAACCATATAATCTCAACCAACCCTTCCAAAAATACTGGCCCCAAAGTTCTATTGGACTCAAGTAGATAGGCTATCCAATACACAACTCTGCCTTCCTACTCCCAATGATTACGGAAATGACTGTAATTCAATTAGAAATAAAACAATTTCTACTTCAACATCAGTTTTTGTTTAACTCAGTACTCATTAAACTCATGACTTACCTAAAAATAAAGAGTTCCCACAAATAAAAAAAGAAACAAAAAAAAAAACAAATGGGCAAATCACTCAGTTTACAGAAAATTATATAATGGTTCAAACAGATAAAAAATGCTAAACCTCACTAAAAAGAAAAATAGGAAACAAAACTATACTCAAATATCCTTTTTTAACCTAGATTAGCATATATCAAAAAGATAACATGTTTTGAAACAGGAGCCCTCATAAATTCCTACTGAAAGCATAAATTGGCACAACTCAACAGAGCAATTTGGCAAAATCATTCAAAATTAGGATACATGGCGCCTGTGGCTCAAAGGAGTAGGTCGCTAGCCCCATATGAGGGAGGTGGCAGGTTCAAACCCAGCCCCGGCCAAAAACTGCTAAAAACAAAAAAAAATTAGGCTACAGACCAACAACAGTCTTTTTTTTTCTTTTTACCTTTTTTTTTCTTTTGAGACAGAGTCTCACTTTTTCACCCTTGGTAAAGTTCCGTGAGCAACCTCAAACTCTTGGGCTCAAGCGATCTTCTTTTTTTAGACACAGAGTCTCACTTTGTCGCCCTCAGTAGAGTGCCGTGGTGTCACACAGCTCACAGCAACCTCCAGCTCCTGTGCTTAGGTGATTCTCTTGCCTCGGCCTCCAGAGTGGCTGGGACCACAGGCACCCGCCACAATGCCCTGCTATTTTTTGTTGTTGTTGCAGTTTGGCCAGGGCCGAGTTTGAACCCACTACCCTCGGTATATGAGGCCGGCGCCCTACCTACTGAGCCACAGGCACCGCCCCTCGGTTTTTCATTTTTAGTAGAGACAGGGTCTCGCTCTTGCTCAGGCTGGTCTGAAACTCCTCAGCTCTAGGGATCCTCCCACCCGTAGCCTCCAAGAGTGCCAGGATTATAGGCGTGAGCCACATACCTGGCCCAGACCAACAATACTGTTAATGAAAGTGATTAAAAATAAAAGCAGCCATTGAGAAGAATGAGCAAAAGTGATACACAGACATAGAATAGTCTCAAAGACAAAGATATATAGTAAATTTAAAAGGCATGGAAATAATCAAAATTATCATAGGATAGAACAGAAGCATATGCAGTACCATATTTGGGGGAGGAGGAGGAATAGAGTTAAATTTATATATGAAAACTACAAATCTGACAGGACAAATCAAAAACTAGCATATTAGTGGTTACCAGAAGAGATCTGGATGACTAATAACAGAGGTGGGATGGAAATTTTACCGTTCACTCTTTTGTACCTTTTGAATTTGAAACATCTGAATGCACTACTTTAAAAAAATGTTTTTATTCATGTATTTACTTATGAGAACACTAGGTAATGAGCTAAGCCCAAGATCCAAAATAGGGCCAGCCTATGAGATCACACCTAAATCGATAGACGATGCCATACTCTGAAACTTCTATACATTCCTTCTCCCTAGGGAAGAAATACACAAAAAGCAAGGCCAATCGACAATATTAACCCAAGGGGTCCTTTTTGCTTTTCTGGATCTTGAACTTCTGGGATGCACAAACTATAAATCATCCAAATTGGGGAGAAAAAAAAAATCACAGTATTTAATCTCTAAAGTTAAGACGAGAGAGAAAAATAAGTCATCACTATAGATTAGCATCAAATACCACTGTGATGTTTTCATTATATTTGTAATCATTATTACAAATCATTATTTGAAATTAACATAATATACCTACACCAATATACTGATCCACAAGAAAAATGCCTAATACCTCAGCTAAACTTTGAGGTAACGTTCAGTATAAAAGGTTTCCAATGAAAGGAGATGCACAGACATGTAAAAGTTTTACACAACAAAAAAACAATTCTATAGATAGTTTATATAATACCTTTATTTCTGAATAAGACATTTGAATACCAACATTTTGCAATGTCCTACTACTGATGATACTGAAATTATTAGGATGGACACTGGCAACTTGTTCATCTTCTGGAAGAGTTGCTGAAAAAGTTATCATATGACTTAGCGATCCCATTCCTACGTGTATACCCAAGAGAACTAAAATGTCCACACAAAAGCACAGCAAATATATATTAATAGCAACAATGCATAATAGCCAAAAACAACACAAATGTTGAACTGATGATAAACAAAATGTAGTATATTTATACAGTAGAACATCATTCAGCCATAAAAAGAAATGAATTACTGATACATACTAGAACATGAAAGAACACTGGAAACAATGAAAAAACCATACACAAAAGGCCATATATTGTATGATTCCATTTATACAAATTGTCCAGAATAGGCAAATCTACAAACAGTAGATTAGTGATTGCCTAGGGCTGGAGAGATGGGGGTGAGGGCATGGGAGAGGAATGAGGAGTGACTACTAATGAGGCAGAGTTGAGGGGGGAAGGTTTGTGTGGTGATAAAAATGTTCTAAAATTAATTGTCGTGATGGTTGTTCAACTCTGAACCTATTAAATACCCCTGAACTATACACGTGAAATGGCTAAATTGTCTAATACATGATTATTTCTTAATAAAGCTGTTTTTTTAAAAAAACTTCTTGCTTCCCATAAATTTTATCTTTTCCAAGTTACTAAACCCAATGGCCTTTTCTTAATCCACCTGTACCTTCTGATTGTCTAGATCACCTGCTCTCCTTGGCAAGCATGCCAGTCTATTCTCTTATAGTCCCTTTGACTCCATTGTCAAATGTCTCCTTCAGTAATTTCATTTACTGTCAACCTCTCAAAATTATGTTCTCAGCAAATTAGATGATTCCTAAACTATATCTTCTGTCTTGTGCTCTAGCCACAAATTTTCTGGACAGCTCAATTTGGATCCTCCTTGCTCTTAGCCTACCTAAAACAAGCTTATCTTTCCCTGAAAATTTCTTTCTTTGCACCTTACTTCTTTTTCTTATTAGGGCTACTCTTTCTATCTCACCTTAGAGTCATTTTGGAGAGCTTCCAAGTTTCCAAATCCTACAGATTTCTCCCTCAAGCATTTAACTTCCTTTTCCTCAGCCCTGGTTCTGCCCGTAATACCTCCCTTAGCACGCTACAAAAAGCATTTTAACAATTCTCACCAAATTCAAGCATCATAAAACAACCATCTAAAAAAGGCTGCCAAAATAAAGCTCATAAAGGACAGCTCCAACCAAAACAAGTATCATGCCAAAAGACATGAGTAAGCAATACATATAAAAGAGGAAATATAAACTAGATGTACAATATTAAAGAAGGAATATTCAAGAAAATACAAACAAAAGTGAAATTTTTCTAATTAGCACTGTAGTACCACTATAAACTACTGTAACCATTTTGAAAAGGAATTTGTCAGTATCAAGAGCCTTAAACTGTATAATTTTATACCTAGTTACTATCTCTCCAGGAATATTGTATGTGTAAACTAGTCTAGACACAAGTTAACTGTACCAAGGATTCCTCTAAGGCAGCAGTTCTCAACCTGTGGGTTGTGACCCCTTTTTAACAATGAAAATACATAGCAGCAGTAGGAAGGTTGAGAACCACTGCTCTAAGGAGACTGAGGGGCAAAGATGAAAGAGATGCTTGATTTTCTCCTAATAACATTTTGTATTTGTTTTTTTTTTATTTGTTATTATCTACTGATAAGAGATGATTTAAGTATGTCATCTTTAGACCAAAATGAATACAAATTAATTTGATTATCAAAGCCAGGAGAGAAGCTCAAATTAAATATTGGTTTTACTGCAGGGACTTTTCCTGGCACTAATCTAAGGTCTAAACTGAGACATCATCCTTCTTAAAAGATCGCTTTATTTTCCTACTGTATGTAATGACATTATTTTTTTTCTTTTAGTCACTTAGAAAACTACCACATTTCCTGTTGGTGCAATGTTGATGTTTTCACTCTAGCTTTGCTTAGTCTTTCAGAAGCAATTGAAAGAGGAAGTCGTAGAACCCAATTTGTCTCACAGCAAAAGTCACTGACAAAAATCCAATCCTTAAGCTACAGCAACTCATGAATAAAGAACTCTACTGTTGCTTTTAAACAGGACAGTGAAGGTTTAACGCCTCATTAAATGAGCTCCAGAACATACTTAAATTCATCTTTGACACAGTAATTCTACTTCAGAGAAAACTGTCTACCAAAATAGCATCAAAGAGAGGGAAAAAAAAAAGAGTAAAGGTTTTATGCTGTGTTTAACAGTCATTTATAATAACAAAAATCTGCAAGTGACCTAAATGTCTAACACAAAGAAATGATTGAGAAAACAATAACCAGCACATTGTACACCATAACTGTACGTAGTTCTGATTTAAAAAAAAAAAAAAAGGAAAGGAAGAAAGAAAACAATAACCTAGGCCCACGTGTAGCCACTCAACACGCCTGTAATCCTAGCACTCTGGGAGGCTGAGGTGCGTGGATCATCTGAGCTCAGAAGTTCCAGACCAGCCTGAGCAAGAGCAAGACCTCATCTCTACTAAAAACAGAAAAATTAGCCAGGCATTGTGGTGGACACCTGTGGTCCCAGTTCCTTGGGAGGCTGAGGCAAGAGGATCGCTGGAACCCAGGAGTTTGAGGTTTCTGTGAATTATGACACCATGGCACTCTACCCAGGGCAGTATCGTGAGATTCTGTCCCCCCCCACCAAAAAAAAAAGACAATAATAACTTATAAACCTATGGTCAACTGACTTACAACATAAATATCAATGCCATTCAATGGGGAAAGGAAGTCTTTTCAACAAATGGTGCTGGAAAAACTGGATATCCACATGCAAAAGAATGACTTTAAACTCCTACCTCACACCATATACAAAAATTAAGTAGACCAAAGACTTAAATTTAAGACCTAAAACTATAAAACTCTTTTTTTTTTTTTTTTGAGACAGAGCTTCAAGCTATCCCCCTGGGTAGAGTGCCGTGACGTCACAGCTCAGAGCAACCTCCAACTCCTAGGCTTAAGCGATTCTCTTGCCTCAGCCTCCCAAGTAGCTGGGACTACAGGCGCCGGCCACAACGCCAGACTATTTTTTGATTGTAGTTGTCATTGTTGTTTGGCAGGCCCAAGCCAGATTCGAACCCGCCAGCTCTGCTGTATGTGGCTGGCGCCTTAGCTGCTTGCACTACAGGTGCCACCAAACTATAAAACTCTTAGAAGGAAACATAGAGTTTGTAACATTGGCTTTGGCAATGGTTTCTTAGACATGACACCAAAGCACAAGCATAGAAAAAGAATAAAAATAAACTGGACTTCACCAGAATTTTAAACTTTTATGCCCCAAAGAACAGACACCATTCAAGAAGGTAAAAAGACAACCCATAAAATGGGAGAAAATGGAATATTACAAATCCAGTGTCTGATCAGAGACACTCATATCTAGAATATAGAAACTCATATTATTTTAAAATAAGACAACTCAATTTAAAAATGGGCAAAGGAATTGAAAAGATATTTCCCCAAAGACGTGCAAAGGTCCAATAAGCACATGAAAAGATGCTCAACATTACTAGCCATCAGGGAAATGTAAACCAAATTACACTGAGCTACACTTTATAAGCACTAAGATGGCTTTAATCAAAAACCATCTAAGTGCTACAAGGATAATAGAGAAATCAGAACCCTCATAACCTGCTGGTGGGAACATAAAATGGTACAATTTGGAAAACATCTGGCACTTCCTCAAGAAGTTACTATAGTATCCACCAATTACACGTCTAAGTATATACCCAAGAGAATTAAAAACATAGGTCCACACAAAAACTTGTACACAGACTTACTCAAAATAGTCAAACGTGGAAACAACTCAAATGTCCACTAAGTTATGATCGATTAAATAAAGTGCTATAGGGCGGCACCTGTGGCTCAAAGGAGTAGGGCCCCCGGCCCCATATGCTGGAGGTGGCGGGTTCAAACCCAAACCCGGTCAAAAACTGCAAAAAAAAAAAAAAGTGCAATATTCACAAAGTGGACATTATTCACCCATGAAAAAGAAATACTCATACAGAGACTGAAAACAACATGCTAACTGAAAAGAGGCCAAACACAAAAGGCCATACATTATGTGATCCATCCCCATTACATGAAATGTCCAGAACAAGAAAATCCACAGGCACAAGAAAGTAGATGAATAGTTGCAAGGTCTGTAGAGGTTTAAGAAGGGATAATCTAATGAAGAATGACTGTAATGGGTACAGGATTTTTTGGGTGTTGGGGTGGGGGGAGAATAATGAAAATGTTCTGGGATTAGATAAAGGTGACAGGTGCACAACTTTGTAAATATACTACCTCCCCCCCCCAAAAAAAAAGATTTACAATGTAAAAAAGATAAATTTTGTGGTATGTGAATCTCAGTAAGAAAAGAAAATCCACATAACAGATAAAAAGTACACAAACTGTGCTTTATAGTTTTAACCATATTTTAGACACAATGACCATAAATAAGCTAATATGTATAAAAGACTAGAAACATCAAAATGCTGGGTTGAAGGAACTGTAAGTGATCTCTTTTTAAATATTTCTGCATTTTCCAGATATTCTTTAATAAGCACGGCTTTTTTAAGTGGTTTGGAAAAGGCTTTATTTATAACAAAAAGATTACTAAACTCCCAAACTTATTATTCAACTGTCTCAGTCCACAGTCCTTCCCCTCCCCTACAGAAGCGCATCAAGTTGAACTCCCTCCTTCCGGAGACACGCCGCCCTCCCCTTCCAGGGCACCTCCACGTCCCGCTTTTCACCCTCCTCTCCGGCGGCTCCGTCTTCTGTCCTTTCATCGTCTGGAGCCGCCAGCTCAGTACTCAATGCTAAGGTCCCGCGGGACCCTAACCGAGCCTCGATTACACGACGTGGCTGCCTGGACCCTCACCCGACACCCAGGACTAGGACACACTCTCGGATCTGAGCTAGCCTGGAACTCCGAGACACGTCCAGCCCGCGACTGCCAAGTGGGTGGAGGACGGCGAAAACAACCCCCACCCGGACAGTCCTCACCCCTGTCCCCGGAGAGGCCAGGAGGCCGCCACGCCGGAGGTAAGACCGGGAAGGGAGCTGGCACGACCCCCACGCGCGACCAAAACCAGCCGAGGAGGGCATCCCGGGACCCTCCTCTCGCCCCGCCCCGGGCAACGGGCGTCCTGCGAGCCGCCCCCTTTCGGCCCGGGACAGGACGTCCCAGCAAGCGCACGGGGCCCACTGAGAGGTAGCGACGCGGTAGCGGCGGCGGCGCGGACAGAGTGAGAAAGAGGGACACTCACCCGTGTCAGCCTCGAGCCCTCACTGCACCGGAAGTAGTCACCCGCCCGTTGCCAGGGTGAGGAAGCGAGATTGACGTTCAGTCCTCCCATTGGTCGGTCATCCGGAAGCAGACGCCCACCGCGTACGCTGACTCCGCCCCTGCGCTTTAGGTGTACACCTGGCTTCAGGGGTACCGCGAGGATTCCACCTGGGGCGTCGTCTGAGCTGCGCAGGCGCTGTCCCTTCTTTTCCCTCTTCCGTCCTCAATAAACCCGCAGGATATGACTCAGAATGGTGGGCTGACTAACAGTCGGACACGAAATATAATGAAATTGGCCGTCACTTATTGAGGTATCGCTTAATAATTCCGTCTTTACAGCCTCCCTATACAGTAGGGAACCCTGAGGTTCTGCCTGGATTTCATATAAGAAGTGGGGACCAGCCTTGCCCTAAGAAAAAGGAGAGTCTGGGTGGCCTTATTTTTGTTGTCTAGGAACTAAGACCAAGACATGGTAACGTTTATGTAATCCCTTTAATTTTTCCTGGTAACTATTAGCATAAATCCTTTAACGTGTAACCACCTTTAATACTGCCTCAAAGGGTGGTCCCAGACCAGCAAGCTTTAAAGCATTATCACCAGAGCTCTTACTAAAAATGCAACTCCTCAGCACCCCCACCTCAGATTTAACTATATCAGAAACTTTGGATCTGGGAACCAACAGTCCGTTTTAACAAATTAGGTGATTTTGATGCACCTAAAATTTGAGAATCACTGAACTAGAGGGATTTTCTGCTTAGCCAAGTTGTAGAGATGGGGTAGGGAGGACGATGAATGGAGCTCCTCGGAAAAGAGAAAAGCAATCAAGAATTTGATCCTTGCAGCAATCAAGAAAAAAAGCCGGAAGCCAATTTGGGACTAAGATGGAAATTAGTTTCTGGAACTGATTTCCGCTCTGACATTTCTAGATAAACATACGTGTTAATTGTAAAGAAAAGATATCTCAACTGCTAGTAATCCCAAATCCATATTTAAGAATGTTTGTATTGTATGATGTATTTTTCTAATATTCTCTATGAGCAAAAACTAAAAAGGTAAAAAACAAAAAATCTATTATGAAATTTATCTGTAAAAATGTAATTTTTAGATTTGAAAGGGAATATAGGGACCTATATTAAAGTAAGTTATTTGAATTTCTTAGAAAAAATAACCAGTGCATTAAAAGAAAGGATTCTAGAACCAAGATAGTATGAATTTTTACCTCAGCCCAGCCACTTAGAAAACGATATATCAAGTCCAGGCTCGCTTCCTGTAGCTAAGCGGCTAGAGCACCAGCCACATACATTGGAGCTTGTGGGTTTGAATCCAGCCCGGGCCTGCCAAACAACAATGACAACTATAACCAAAAAAAAAAAAAGCCAGGCGTTGTGGTGGGCGCCTGTAGTCCCAGCTACTTGGAAGGCTGAGGCAAGAGAATCGCTTAAGCCCAAGAATTAAAGGTAGCTGTGACACCAAAGCACTGTACCCAAGGGAACGCTGCTTGAGACTCTGTCGGGGGGGGGGGGGGGGGGGCCTAAAAAAAACGGCCGCGCCGGGGAAACAGTCAGTAACTGGCCCCCCCCGTATACCATGGGGGGTGGGTGCAAACCCACCCCGGGCAGAACAGCAACAAAAAAATAACCCGGGGTTG
>CAUYRH010012651.1:0-54717 GCA_963574655.1 Perodicticus potto | reverse complement strand
AACCTCAAAGTCTTGGGCTTAAGCGATTCTCTTGCCTCAGTCTCCCAAGTAGCTGGGACCACAGGTGCCCACCATAACACCCGGCTATTTTATTTTATTTTATTTTTTTGGTTGTAGTTGTCTTTATTGTTTGGTAGGCCTGGGCTAGGTTTGAACCACCAGCTCCGGTGTATGTGGCTGATCCCCTAGTCACTGAGCTATGGTGCCCAGCCATAAAATTGTTCATACAATATTTTCGAACTAATATATCAGTAGACAGTGTTGAATAATCAGATGATTGAGATACATTTTATTAGTAAAAATTGTTTATTTACTTTATTAGAAAAAATATTAAATTTTTAAAATACTGGTTGTTACTAGACCCATAAGTAAGTGTACTTTATTGAATCACTTAAATTGTTAACACAAAATAGACCTTTTTAACTAGTAGCATCTTTTTTTTTCTTTTGTATTCAGACAAATGAATGGCCTTTGGAAAGTTTTTGTGAAGAACTTTGCAATGACCTTTTTAATCCCTCCTGGGAGGTAAGATTTCTTCATTACCATTTCTCTCAGCTCTATTTTTTGTCCTAATGAAGGGAACAGTGTCAAGAACTGTGTACTTTGTTGGAGTCCCTATTCTTCCTCTATGTTCTCTCATGACTCTCAGGGCACATCGTATCACTGACCTAAGTAGAAAACTGGACCGGTTTTCACCATTCATATCCTTTTAATCATATTCTGTAGTGAATTGTTTATTTCTGTTCATTCTTTCAGCTGTAATGTAAAGGTTTACAAATCTTTCTCAGATAGTAAAAATTGCCTCCTTTCCTTTGGAAGGAAATAATTCGGATTGATCCATCACTATAGTTTTCCAGACCAGCTTTTTAGACTCAGAAATCTTTAGAGAAAATCTTCAGTGGATTCTAAAATGTATAAGAGATGGAAGACTGAAGCTCCTCTGGTTGAAGTTGAGGGCCAATAATCCCAGCACTCTGAGAGGCAAAGGTGGGTGGATTGCCTGAGCTCATGTGTTCGAGACCAGCCAGAGCAAGAGCAAAACCATGTCTCTAAAAATAGCTGGGCATTGGGGTGGGTGCCTGTAGTCCCAGCTACTTGGGAAGCTGAGGCAAGAGAATCACTTGAGCCCAAGAGTTTGAGGTTGCTGTGAGTTGTGATGCCATGGCACTCTATGGAGGGTGGCAAAATGAGACTCTATCTCAAAAAAATAAATAAAGAGAAGTAGTATATCAAGGAACAGAAAGACTGCTAAAGGGCATTCTATCTAAAGCAGAGGTTCTCAACCCATGGATCGCGACCCCTTGGTAACAATGAAAATACATCCCGGCATTAGGAAGGTTGAGACCCACTGATAAAGCAATGTTTTCTAAATTACTCAAAGGAAAACTGAAGGGGGACAGAATGGTTTGAGACTACTGGCCCTCAACTTCAACCAGAGGAGCTTCAATCTACCATCTCTTACACAAAGGAACCAGTCCAAAGTTTTCTACTTAGGTCAGTGATATGATGTACACTGAGTGACGCTTAAGTGCTAAGTGTGGAAAGAAGGCAATTCAAATGAAATGTCTCATAACTAATGCTTCATTCCGGCTGTGGCATAAATAACCTTTTTTAGAGAAGATGAGAATACTTTCTGCAGTGTCATCTGGAAGGGAAAAAAACAAGCCATTGACAGTGTACCCAGTTTATTCAAGACCTAGTTTGAGTTAAGACTTCAATAACTTTAAAGAGAAGTACATCACCCACCAGGTCCGGCCTTCCTAGCCACTTAACCACTGGTAGCTTTTTTTTTTTTTTTTTTTCTGTTTTGCAGTTCGACGGAGGCTAGGTTTGAACCCACCACCTTCGGTATATAGGGCTGGCACCCTACTCGACAAGCCACAGGTGCCGCCCACCACTGGTAGCTTTGGAGCTTAGTTTTCTGTTTTTCTTTTCTTTCTTTTTTAGAGATCACATTCTCCGTGAGCTAGAATGCAGTGGCATCATCATTGTTCACTGCACCCTCAAACTCCTGGCTCAAGTGATTCTCCTGTTGCAGCCTCCCATGTAGCTGGGACTTAGAGACATGTGCCACCTCATACCTAGCTAATTTTTAAAAAATATTTTGTAGAGATGAGACTCTCAGTATTGCCTGTGCTGGTCTCAAATTCCTGGCTTTAAGCAATCCTTCCTTTGGCTTCCTAAGTGCTAGGATTACAGGCGTGAAACCCCACATCTGGCCTGTTTTTTCTTTGGAGAGACACAGGGTCTTGCCACATTGTCATAGTTGGAGTGCAGTGGTATTTATAGGTATAATTTTGTAGCACACTGAAGACTTGAAGTCTTGGTTCAAGCCATCCTCAGCCTCTTGAGTAGCTGGGACCAAAGGCATATGCCACTGTGCTGGGCTGGAGCTTAGTTTTTATGCATATATTTCTAAAATAACTATTTTTGGAGCTATAAAGAACAGCATATGATACTTTTCTTTCCTCTCTTACTGTCAATAGTGAATGCAGCTAGAGGCAAGGGGAGTGACATCCATGTAGATTTATAGCAAGATTTTAGAATAGCTATATTCTTGCTTGATTTAAAAAAAATTCAGTGTAACAAAAAAGTTAATGTTAGAATTAACATACTGTATGTATTTCTTCTCTAATGGTTAAGAAAAACACATTCTTGTAAAGTACCACTTAGTTTATTCTACTTTCTTAAAAATTTGGTGTCCTTTATTCATATTGAGGAAAAGTTAAACTGGGTTTCATAAAACCTGTCTTAACCCTGACATTTGTTTCTTGGTTCTTTTTAGGTTCGACATGGTGCAGGCACTGGACTTAGGGAAATTCTTAAAGCTCATGGAAAAAGTGGTGGTAAAATGGGAGATAGCACTTTAGAAGAGGTAAGTGTGTGGTTAGGTGTGGTGGCACATGCTTGTAATCCCAGCACCTTGGGAAGTGAGGATTGCTTAAGGACAGGTGTTCAGGACCATCCCAGGCAACCTGGTAAGACCCTGTCTCTCTAAAAAAAAGTTAAAAAAAGAAAAAAGTATTAGCCAGGTGTACTGGCACATACTTGTTATAATCCTAGCTGTTTGGGAGGCTAGGAAGGAGAATCACTTGATCCCAGGAGTTGGAGACGACAGTGAGCTTTGAAACTTGCCATTGCACTCCAGCCTGGGTAACAGAGTGAGATCAAAAAAAAGAAAAAATGTAGAAAGGAAAATATGAGGAAAAATAAGAATGATATAAGTCTGTTTTATAGACAGAGGAAAAGTGAGTTCACTGGATAGACATGTTCATGTTCAGAAAAATTGAGAGGAAAAACATGTAGAAGGAAAAGTATTTGAGCAGGATATAATGAATTGGAAAGTAGAATAAAGTGAATCAGAGACTAGTTGAGAGGTCAGTGAGCAACATTATTGATGTAGCATGGAGATGCTGGTAATAGGATAGATGGTACATATGTGACAGGTACACTTGACATGATAGCAATTAAATAATTAGTTTCTTTCTTTTCTTGAGATGGGGGTCTTGCTCTGTCACCCAGACAGGAATGCATGGCCTGGTTACACCTTACTGTAGCTTAACTCTTGGGCTCAAGCAATCCACCTGCCTCAGCATCTCATAGCTGGGATTATAGGTGCATCCTACCATGCCCAACTAATTTTTTTTTTCTTTCTTTTTTTATGAGATGTGGTCTCACTATGTTGCCCAGGCTGGCCTCAAAGTCCTGGCCTCAAGCACTCCTACCACCTTTGCCTCCTGAGCTACTGTTTCTAATTTTTCTTGGAGTATGAGTGACATAATAGGATCCACGAATTTTAAGAATTTAGATAATAGTATATCTGAATTGAATTAATGATCAAAGGGATATGGGTAATACTTTACTTATTATTTTGGACCTAAGGTTTCCCCCAGTCCCCAGTAAAAAGTGTTGTCTTTGTCTGTTTTTAAACATTGTATTTTAACAGATGATTCAGCAGCATCAAGAGTGGTTAGAAGATTTGGTTATTAGACTCCTTTGTGTTTTTGCCTTAGACAGATTTGGAGACTTTGTTTCTGATGAAGTAAGTATTGCCTCAGGAAGACTTTGCCCAATCTTATTTCAAATTCTGCAGAATAAATATTCGCAAATATGAGTTTTCTTCTTTTCTCCTCTGTAGGTTGTGGCACCAGTTCGTGAAACTTGTGCTCAAACATTAGGTGTGGTTTTAAAACACATGAATGAAACAGGAGTTCATAAGACTGTGGATGTGCTGCTAAAATTACTTACACAAGAACAGTGGGAAGTTAGACATGGTGGTCTGCTGGGAATAAAATATGCTTTGGCAGTCCGTCAGGTAAATACTTCAGGTTTTGAAGCATATATTGGAAGGTTTTTTCCCTTTCAGTTTATTTTCATTGATTATCCAAAAGGGACCTAGATCCTGTCATTGATTATTTCAAATGGACAGAGAATCCAGTGCTTCAAGATTTGTTTTCTCAGTTCTACGCCTGTGGTTCAAGCAGCTAAAGCACCAGCCACATATACCTGAATCCAGCCCGGGCGGATTCGAATCCAGCCCGGGCCTGCCAAACAACAATGATGGCTGCAACCAAAAAATAGCCGGGCTTTGTGGTGGGCGCCTGTAGTCCCAGGTACTTGGGAGGTGGAGGCAGGAAAATCGCTTGAGCCCAGGAGTTAGAGGTTGCTGTGAGCTGTGATGCCATGGCACTCTATCCAAGGTGACAGCTTGAGGCTGTGTCTCCCCCCCCAAAAAAAAAGTTTTGTCTTCTTGATACAGTGTTATAGAGATAGGTGGCACTGAAGAATTTAAGTATAAATCAAAAGGTGGTCACATTAGCTGTTCTTCAAGGTCAAGGATTTTTTTCTCTTTAAACCTACATTGCTGCAGTTAATTCTATGTTTTTTGTTTTTTGATTTAACTGTTTTTACTCCTTTAAATATTGCATACATGCACTGAGGGCTCTAAGGCATGGCGCTAAGTTATGTAGTGTACATACAGCAGAAGTAGACATGAAAGCTACCTTAGGAAACTTGTAAGTGTCAAAGGGAGGAACTTACATGGTCATTTACTTTGCACCTGAGCTGTCAATGTTTTCTTTTTTTATCCTTCATAACACAGCTTATAAAAAGAAATGAAGATAGTTTTACCATTTTCACATAGGGAAATGTATTCTGAAAACTTAGGTGCTATGCTCAAGGTCACAAAACTAGTTAGAGTTAGTACCAGAGCAAGGAACTAGATGACACGTCAGTCCAGTATTTACTGTAATGTCATACTTCATCTGGGATAAAAATACCTACATACAAACGTGGTCTTCTACTTAGGAGACCTACTAAAGTAGAAGTAGACCTTCTACTTTATGTTCTCTCTTTTTTTTTGAGACAGAGTCTCACTATGTCGCCCTTGGTAGAGTGCTGTGACATCACAGCTCACAGCAACCTCAAACTCCTGGGCTTAAGCTGTTCTTCTGCCTCAGTCTCCCAAGTAGCTGGGAGAACAGGCACCCACCACAACGCCCAGCCATTTTTTGGTTGCAGTTGTCATCATTGTTGTTTGGCGGGCCCTGGGCTGGGCTCGAACCTGCCACCTTCGGTGTATGTGGCTGGCACCCTACTCACTGAGCTTCGGGCACTGAGCCCATTTGTGTTCTCTTAATAGGCTATTGAAAACTCCGATATGTTGCTTCTCATGTTCTAGTGAGGAATTTGGTTCCTATGGACCACAAAAATGTATTTCATTTATAATGTCTGAAGTCTTTTATTAAACTGAAAGTGTTATATATAATCTGTGTATGTGTATATATGTATTATAGTTTTTGTGGGAAAATTGATTCAGAGTTCCAGTTGGATGCCAGTAAAACATCTCTTTTTCCTTTCTCCTCTCTGTGTTCCCCATTACAGATCTGGTAACAAAATTAGGGACTTCCACAAACAGTTGCCTTGACCCTGAGGGTAATGGTGTTAGCAGAGTAGAAGTATTGAGGGGAAAGAAGAATTATGAAAGGGAACTTTATGAATGAGGAACTAGAGAGAAATCAAAACTAAGCCTTTTCTTACTGTTTAATTTCCATAATGCTTTCCAGACTGGACTCTGGACATTGTGGATATTTTACTATCCATTGTGCATTGTGACTACTTAATGCTTTGTCTCCTAATACTTTTTTTTGCAGGAAGGCGTGAGATACAGTCTCACTTTGTTGCCCTGGGTAGAGTGCCATGGCATCATAGCTCACAGCAACCTCAATCTCTTGGGCTCAGTGATCCTCCTGAGTAGCTGGAACTACAGGTGCCCACCACAACACCCACCTATATTTAGAGACGGGGTCTTGCTCTTGCCCAGACTGATATTGAAATTGTGAGCCCAAGCAATCCACCTGCCTTGGCCTGCCACAGTGCTAGGATTATAGGTGTGAGCCACTGTGCCCTGGTGATGTGAATCTTTTTTAATAAATACAGTCATAACGATGTTTTGGTCAACAATGGACCACATAAAATGATGGTGGTCTTATAAAATTATAATACAGCAGGGCAGTGCCTGTGGCTCTTTGAGTAGGGCTCCGGCCCCATATACTGAAGGTGATGGGTTCAAACCCGGCCTCAGCCGAGCTAAAAAACAGAAAAATAGCCAGGTGTTGTGTCCGGCGCCTGTAGTCCCAGCTACTCGGGAGGCTGAGGCAAGAGAATTGCCTAAGCCCAGGAGTTGGAGGTTGCTGTGACCTGTGTGACGCCAGGGCACTCTACCAAGGGCGATAAAGTAAGACTCTGTCTCTACAAAAAAAAAAAAAAAAAATTATAATACAGTATTTTTACTATACCTTTTCTATGTTTAGTTATGTTTAGTATACAAATACCATTGTGTTACAGTTGCTTACAGAATTCAGTAAAGTAACAAGCTTTATGGATTTGCAGCCTAGGAGTAAGTTACTGCTAAACCATTGCTGTATTGGTATTCCTATGTAATCTAGGTTTGTGTAAGTATGACGACGAAATCACCTAATGATACATTTCTCAGAATGTATGCCTATCATTGAACATGTGTGACTGTAAATATTGGAATTTGTGCTGTCATATGGCAGATTTAATTTAAAAATGTTTAAGCATAATAATTGTACTATAGAAAATTAATATTTTTTCATGTACTGTTTTACAGGATGTAATTAACACTTTATTGCCTAAAGTTTTAACTAGAATAATTGAGGGACTCCAGGACCTCGATGATGATGTCAGAGCTGTTGCTGCAGCATCATTAGTGCCTGTAGTAGAAAGCCTTGTATATCTTCAGACGCAAGAGGTAAGTTAAATATTTTTACATTTTCTTCCTATAGAGCTTGTATATAGTTTAAATGTAGAATTTTTGGAAATGCATAGAGCCTTTTTCTCCTCTCCCATTGTCTGTTGTCTTTCAACAGACAGCCTTCTGATGCATGTAATTGTGATTACATATTATCCTTGGGAAGAGTGAATTGTGTTCATTTATCTACTTTTCCTTCATGTACATAATATATGGGGAATGTCCTTGAGAAGAAAGCAGCCATTTCTTTATTTTACTCCAGGTTTTCAGATATATGAGATTTTTGTTTATTTTAATTTTAGTTTTTGACTTTGGTTTTTTGATTAGATCTCCTTCTTTTGGAGCGACTCTTAAGATCTAGCTAACTTTCCATTTATTATCAAAATCAGAACATAAAGTGTAAAGTACAGCAAGCAGTATTTTTTTTTTTGACAGAATCTCACACTGTTGCCCTGCATAGAGTGCAATGACATCATAGCTCACAGCAACCTCCAACTTGGGCTCAAGTGATCCTCTTGCCTCAGTTTTTGTATTTTTAGTAGAGACGTAGTCTTGGTTTTGCTCAGGCTAGTCTTGAACTCGTGGGCTCAAGCAATCTACCTGTCTCGGCTTCTCAGAGTGCTAAGATTACAGCCAACATGCCCAGCCTCCCAGGCAGTATTTTTAAGGCTCAGAAACTAAATTTGTCTTTTTATGATGATTAAATGGATTAAAATTGCCTTATTAGAGAGGTATATCTTGTATCTCTAATATCGTTTTCAAAGTTTAGTTTTTTACATAAATAGACTGATTATTGGCTTCTTTATTTTCTGAAAACTTTTTTCCCATATGAGCCTAGTTAGAAAGGGAAGTGCTAAAGTAGAATTGAATAGCACTAAAAAAAAGAGGTATAAAGTTGTTAAAGACAAATAATGTCTATCCCTTAACTTTGATTAAAACTAGAACTGTCCAAGGTCACTGGAATTATATGTGTTGTTGAATCAGTAGTGACCCTTGGGATGCAATCAGGCAAAGCTTGTGAATATTTTGTATAAAATTGGTAACTATTTTCTTGAAAACTGATCTTATAGGTACCCTTCATTATAAATACGTTATGGGATGCTCTTCTGGAACTAGATGATCTAACAGCTTCAACAAATAGTATTATGACTCTTCTTTCATCCTTGTTAACTTATCCTCAGGTCCAACAATGCAGGTAAATATTTCTAATTAGTGGAATAGAGTAAAAAGCATACCTTTCTAGATAATTAAGCCTAAATATACAATGTTTTAGCACCTTTAAGAATATTGTAAGTTGGGATTGCCAAAGACTACTGTTTTTAAGAGGCTTTTTCTTTTTCATCTTTTCTAGCCACTAGCACATTAGGGGTAGAGCTTATAAGCAGCATTTTCCTTATCCTTTGTGTACTTCAGTTATATAATTCATTATCCTAGTCATCCTATAATAGTTTACTTTAGAAATAGAGTTGTTGTATATTATTTCCAGCTCTAGCCCCAGAATGTAGAATTTTAGCCTTGTTTTATAACATTCAGTTAATAGGATTATCATTGAATGTCAGCTTTATATTTTCTAAAATTTATCCCCTTTGGACTTTTTCTTTGTAATGTTCATTTCTTCAACTCTTGTTCTTGATTTTACTAATTCATCAGAAAGAGAATACATAATAATGTAGCATAATGCTAAAAGGCAGAGATCATTTGAAGCCAAAAAACATACACCAAAAATTTTGTCACTGATTTTCCTATCCTGGTATTTGTAGTGAAGTTCAGCTAATTAATATATTCACTATCTTTTAGACCAGTGGTTCTCAACCTGTGGGTCATGACCCCTTTGTTGCATTTGTAACAATGCAACAATTAGAAAGATCAAGAACCACTGTTTTAGACAGACTTTTGAATATTTTTATATTCTTAGAGTAGAAAAAATTCACAGGTGAGAAAATTAATGTTCTTGTCTAGTGAGGATATTCAGTGAGTGTTCATATGATTATGATTATAAATGATTTCTGGCTGTATGAGTGAGGTATTTCCAGTGAACCATAGATACATGAAAAGTAAGTAGAGATTGTTTTAAATAATGCTGACCTACACAGATAGTGCTTTAATGATAATTTTAGGTTAGTAGGCAGCCCATAAGTAGGCATAGCACAGCAAAATAAGTGCACATAAGAGCAAAATGGAAATGGTAGAGCATATATGGGGTTTCCAAATTTTCTGATGTTTCTATGACTAATGAAAGCTGTACAAATGAGTTAATCTACGTGAAAGCCTTCTGTAAGCTGCAGAATGTAGGGGGTTTTAATTACTGTAAATCAGGGGTTGGCAAACTTTTTCTTCGAAGGCTCAAATAGCGAGTATTTTTACTTTGTGAACCAGATAGGCTGTCAAAACTACTCTGTCACTATAGTGTGAAAACAGCAATAGATAATATGTAAAGTAATGAATGTGCCTGTGTTCCAATAAAACTTTAAAAAAAAAAATGGGAGTAGTGGATTTGGCCTATTGGCCTTAGATATTATCAGAAAAAGTAGACAAAAGAAAATGGCTGGGTGTGGCTGTTCACACCTGTAATCCTAGCACTCTAGGAGGCTGAAGTGGGTGCATTGCTTAAGTTCGAGAGTTCCTAGACCAGCCTGAGCAAAAGCGAGACTTTGTCTCTAAAAATTAGGCAGGGGGTGTGGCAGGTGTCTGTAGTTCCAGCTATGTGGAAGGCTAAGTTAAGAGGATCACTTGAGCCCACTAGTTTGAGATTGCTGTGAGGTATGACGCCATAGCACTCTACTGAGGATGACAAAGTGAGATTCTGTCTGGAAAAAATATATATATAAAAAAATGAAAGAGCATAGTTGAAAATTCTGTTAATTCAATGTGAAATAACGTAGATTTCCATCTTTTTTTTTTTTCAAAATTGCCTTATTAGAAAATTTGCTTCATGTGTTGTGATATTTAGTAAATACTTTCCAGCTTGTGTAAGAGGTGCAGCATGTCATTTGGAGCATGAACAATTACACTATTAACAAGACCTTGTTACAGTGCTTTTATATATTTTAAGTCTCTCTTATGTCTGTGTATGCATGTGTTCAAGTCAGAATTTTATAAGTAAATTTAGTAAATGTGCATATAAGTGTAAGAAGTGGTGTTCATATAAACCTGCAAGTAGGTAAAATAGTATTACTATATGGGCCTCCAGAAAAGGATCCACAAAAGACAAATAGTTACATTGGCATATTCTTTTTTGATCAATCCTTTATCTACAGAGGCATATATTTCACATGCTACTTACCAATCATTTTCTAATTCCAGGGAAATTTTATAAATGACTCATGATGATGACAGGAATCCTGTGGTCTAAGTTAGCCTAGACTTGGCTTTGCTTGCTTCCCCATTTGAAATCCATAATCTATGAGAAGGAAGAAATTTGAGTTTTCCTAACTTAGTAGTACTAAATGAGGATAGTAAATTTCAAAGCTACTATCATACTGATTTGATGTGTATCGGAGATGATCCCAAAAGGGGATGGGGGAGGTGCCTGTTGCTCAAGGAACAGGGCGCTGGCCTACTATACTGGGGTGGCGGGTTCAAATCAAGCTCGGCCCCATCCCAAACTCCAAAAGGAAGTTATGTGCATCAGCTGTTTGGATTTAGCCATGGGAAGGGCGTAAGGATTAGCAATTTTGATTGTATAGGCTTACTGCCAGCTAAGATACATGTCCTATTTTCCTGAGTAAGAATAATTACAAGGGGAGTTATTTTGGAAAGTTCTAACTTGATAAGGGTAATACATGGCATTAATGCCATAGAAGAACCTAATGTTAGTACTTTTACTCTTTTTTTTTGACTGCATTTGCTTGGTTCTTTTGGTGCTCTAATAATAGTTTTGAGTGACAGTTAAGTAAATATTCGTATGAAAATTGTATTATCTTTTTAGAATTTATTCATCAAAAAGTCAACTTTTGTCAGCATCACTAGGTCCACGTGAGAATGATATTTAGATAATGTATGTACAGAGTTTCAACCAAGAATAAGCAAGACTAATTTGTGTCTTCTTTATTAGTATTCAACAGTCACTCACAGTTTTAGTTCCACGTGTCTGGCCTTTTTTGCATCACACTATATCATCAGTTCGAAGAGCAGCATTGGAAACTCTGTTTACGTTATTATCAACACAGGACCAGGTAAGAACTAATGACTGTACAGCAATCTTGAAACTTACATAAATTAATTCTATAAAACAAACCCAGCCATTAGCTTATTTTTGCTACATATTCAAAGATCAGGAGAATTCTGGGCGTAGTAGAAGTGGTATGGTAACCATGTTAACACATATGATCACCATGAGGGCAGAAATATTTTAATATTTTGTTTTTGGTTGTATTCGTGGAATAGTGCTTAACACATAGGACGTGCTTAGTAAATATTTGTCAAATTAGTGATTGATCACTCCCTTCCTATTGGAGACCTGTTAATCAGTGTTTGCTTGCTCTTTTTCTGGATGATTGACTATTGGGTGGCTGTCAGAACCCATCCCAGGTTAGAAGGCTACATTGGAAGCTCTGAACGGTAGCTCTAAGAGACTGACCATGGAATTCCCAGGATCTTGGTTCTTCTTTAAGAGTTATTCAATCTTAAGAGCATACTATTTCCAAGGAAAGTGTACTTGAGGAGTTAAACATTATAATATCTATAGAGATCATTCAGGTAATAGTGTGTGAATGGAGCCTATAGTGAGCTTAGGAGTCCTTGCCCTGTTCATTGGAAAAAGCATCACAGTCCTATTTTTAAAATAACCTTAGAGGCCAAACAAAAATACTTGAAATTTAGGAAAATAGCAGTAAGAACGCAATTTTTCTGGCATGCTTTTATACATAGGTACCACAGTTTGGGCCAGTCATTTTTAAAAAACAGTGGTTAATATTTTAAAACAATAGATTATTGCATGAATAAATGCCTCTTTTATGTTTACTAACTGTGTCTTTCCATGTGAATTAGGAATATTCCATGTAGACTTGCTTTAATCTGAAGCATGGTATTAAATGGTATTGTAACTTTTGTGACTAAAAATCTGTAAATTGTGTTCTGCATTATCTTGGTTTTGTCTAATCAGAATCTTCTCTGAGGAACAACTGTCAGGTCTGTTTTATAATTCTCAGTTAATGAGGCATGAGTCGTTTTTAATTTTCATCATTTTCGTTTCTTTGCCTAAGTGTTTTTTATGTTCTTAAATCCACTTTATGTAAATACCTTTGAAGTATGGAAGAGCAGTTTGAGGTTTACAGAAAAATTGAGGGAAAAGCACAGTTCTTATCCTTTTATATTCCTCCCTCTACCCATAAACAGTTTCCCTTACTGTCAACTCCTTGCATTAGTGTGGCACATTTGTTATAATTGATGAGTCAATTTATTTTTAACTAAAGTCCATATTTCATGTTAGGGTTCCTTTGTGTTGTAGAATCTATGGCTTTTGACAAATGAACAGTAATGATGTATACCCACCATTACATAGTATCATACAGAGTAGTTTCACTACTTTAAAAATGCCCTATGCTCTTTCCCTCTCTTTGAACCCTTGGCAACCACTGATCTTTTTACTGTCTCCCTTGTTTTACCTTTTCCAGAATGTCATATAGTTGGGCTCATAGTGTGAATCCTTTTCAGGTTGGCTTCTTTCACTTAATAATATGAAATTAAGTTTTTGCCATGTCTTTTCTTGGCTTGATAGTGCATTTCTTTTTATCACTGAAGAATATTCCATGGTACAGATAGACCACAGTTCATTTATTTATTTATTTATTTGCAGTTTTTGGTCGGGGCCGGGTTTGAACCCACCACCTCTGGTATATGGGGCTGGCACCCTACTCTTTGAGCCACAGGCGCCGCCCAGACCACAGTTCCTTATCTATTTACCTATTGAAGGATATCTCGGGTGCTTCCAGTTTTTGGCAGTTATGAGAAAAGTTGATATAAACCTTCTTGCACAGGTTTTTGTGTGGGCATGAATTGTCATCTCACTTAGGTAAATATCAAGGAGCACAATTACTGGATCATGGGGTAAGAGTATATTGAATTTTATAAGAAACTAATAAACTGTCTTCTGAAGTGCCTGTTCCATTTTACATTTTCACTAGCAAAGATTGAAAGTTCCTGTTGCTCCTAGCCAGCATTTGTTATCAGTAGCTAGAACTATAGGTGCCTGCCACAATACCTGGCTAGTTTTTCTGTTTTTAATAGAGGCTCTTCCTCAGTCTGTTCTTGAATTCCAGGGATACATTCACCTTAGCCTCCTAGAGTGCTAGGATTACAGGTGTGAGTCACCATACCTGGCTCTGCAGGCTCTTTTTAACTTAATTTTGTTGCTTTTTATTACTTTGTGTTTTACATTATTAGAAAATAATCAATATAAACTAATTTTCCAAATAATTGAAACATACTTTTTGCCACCAAAAAGTTAATCATCTAAATCATTGATACACTAGATCATCATTGTAATGTAGATTATTTGTTGGTCGTTAACTTTTATACTATACTTATTATACTGTGGGAATATTGAGATGTATAAGAGTCACTGCTCGCAGTAATTGAATTGTTCTTTTTTAATTGCCTTTTCCTAGTTTTTTCTTTCTTAGCTATCAATTGTGACCACTTACTTTTTTTTTATTTTTTGGGGGGTATACTTATTATTATTATTTTTTAATTTATTGTTGGGGATTCATTGAGGGTACAATAAACCAGGTTACACTGAATGCCTTTGTTAGGTAAAGTCCCTCTTATAATCATATCTTGCCCCTGAAGGTGTGGCACACACCAAGACCCCACCTCACTCACTCCTTCCCTCTGCCTGCTCTTCCTTTCCCCACCCCTCCCTCCTCCTTTCTCTCTCTTCTCTCCCTTTCCCCCACCCCCACCGGGTCATTAATTGTCCTCATATCTAATTGAGTAAGTAAGATTCATGCTTCTCGGCTTGGCGCCTGTGGCTCAATGGGCTAAGGCTCCAGCCATGTACACCTGAGCTGGCGGGTTCGAATCCAGCCCAGGCCCGCCAAATAACAATGATGGCTGCAACCAAAAAATGGCCGGGCGTTGTGGCGGGCACCAGAGGCAGGAGACTCGCTTGAGCCCAGGAATTGGAGGTCGCTGTAAGCTGTGATGCCTCGGCACTCTCTCCAGGGTGACAGCTTGAGGCTTTGTCTCAAAAGAAAAAAATCTTCTTCTCATAAAGACACTTGCATTAGACTGTTCATCACAGCTTAATCTATAATCGCCAAAATGTGGAAACAGCCTAAATGCCCACCAAGCCAGGAATGGATTAACAAGCTGTGGTATATGTACACTATGGAATACTATTCAGCCATTAAAAAAAAAATGGACACTTTACAGCCCATGTATTAACCTGAATGGAAGTGGAACACATTATTCTTAGTAAAGGATCACAAGAATAGAGAAACATGAATCCTATGTGCTCAATTTTGAGATGAGGACAATTAATGACAATTAGTGACACGGTGGGGGAAAGGAAGAGCAAAGAGAGAAAGGAGGGAGGGGTGGGGGAAAGGAAGAGCAGAGAGAGGGAAGGAAGGAGTGGAGTGGGGTCTTGGTGTGTGCCACACCTTCTGGGGGCAAGACACAATTGTAAGAGGAACTTTACCTAACAAATGCAAAGAGTGTAACCTGGTTTCTTGTACCGTCAATGAATCCCCAACAATAAAGAAAAAAAAAAGAAAGCTAAGAATGTGAATATAAAAACACGATCCAACTATATGTTGTGTATAAGATACACATTTTAAATTCTAATTCCCACCTATTCCATGCTTCCCCCACACTAAAGGAGGCCTGAAGGGAGCCCTTCAAAACAGGAGGTGGTGCTTCTCTACTTCCACTGGGGGAAAGGTGGGTTGGTTCCTACACTTGGTGGAAGCAAGAGGTAGTTTGGACTAACCTTGGTCCATAAAGCCTTCAGTTTAGTAGAGCTAAAACATAAAACAAAACCTAGGGAGCTATACCAATCACCCTCATAAGTATGTGGGACATTCCACCATATGTGTCTATCATATGAGTTGACTTGGAAAGAAATATATGTTCTAAACCAGACTTTAAATGCTTTTGAGAAATCCAGAGTGTTAATGGAGGCACAGAAATTTGCCACTGGTTTCTACCTCTGAAATCCTAGATATCTAGCTGGTGAGACCTGGTGGTGGCCACAAGAGACTCAGGAATAATTCCTCAGAGGAGAAGTGAGTGAGGAGAGAACACTTTCCAGAATGTGTCAAAGATAGTTTTAAGGTCAGGAGAAAAATGGAGTCAACTCTTTCAAGGTGTCCCCCATAATCCAAGGACCTGAGGAAAATCCCATATTCTTCCTGGACTGGCTCTGGGTGAAAATAAAGACACACTACTCTCTATCCTGGTGCTGCTTCAAGCAACTGCCCACCTTGGAAGGATAAGGACAGGTCCCATCTTGGTGCTTGTCCCACCTTAATCCTACCATGACAAACTGCCACACCTGGGGAAAGTGGGAACTGTTGATTATCTGCCAAGGAACAGGCCAAGTAGCTCAGTCACAAGAGGATTTGGAGTAACATAGAGTAACCTAAGGCTAATTATCATGTTACCTGTGCATTAAATTGGTTCCATGGTGACATCTGAAAGGAAAGCCCCGTGTAGACAGTATGTGTACAAAATAAGATGCGAGACCATTATCAGAACCTTTTTTGATATGACAGAGGGCCCAGCCTATTCATTGTCTGTGATGAATGTGTCTCACTCTGAAAATCTTTATCTTGCTCTTTCTCTGTAAATCAATTTTAACTTCCCCAATAAACTTCATTTCATATTTACCTTGCTTTTTTGTGCCTGGTCATTTTTTTGCTAAGAGCCTATCAAGAACTGACAAAGCAGTCAACTGTCTGACCAAACACCTATGTTATAAAATAAGAAAGACATCAAATCAGAAAACTGACTTTTTCATTATCAACTAAAACTAAAGCAAGCTCAAAAATTAAAGAATATTATAAAAATTAGAGAAAAACTAATGTAACAGAAAATAGAAACAAAGTAGGAAAACTCATCCAAACTAAAAGTTGATTCCTTGTAAATATCAGTACAAATGATTAATCCTAAACTTGGCTGACTGAAATAATAATCAAAACTTAAAAATCCCAGAGATGATATTATTCACTAAAATTAGGAATAAAAGAGAGGGCATCACTTCTTATTTCAAAAAAAATATAATAAAAAACAGGTTACAGGCAAATTCCATGAACAACTGTATACTAATACATTATGTAGTGAATACAGTTAGATGAAATTGAAACATGTCTACACAAACTAACATTTCCACAACTAACTCAAAAGAAATGAAAAATCAAAAAAGACCTATAACAACTAAAATTAGTATTAGTAAATTAAAGCTTCCTGCAAATCAAACAAACAGAAAATATTCTTAGATGACCACAATGGCAAAAAGATAGGTAAGAAAGACCTATCTTTCAGATGACCAAAAAGGTAGGTAAGAAAGAATTAATGACCACAATGGCAAAAAGATAGGTAAGATAGACCTATCTATCAAATGACCAAAAAGGTAGGTAAGAAAGAGGAGGGGCGAGGTTGTGGTGAGGGAGGGTAATTGATGGGGCCACACCTACGGTGCATTTTAAAAGGGTACAGGCAAACTTTACTATATGCAGAATACAAATGTCTTCATACAATAACTAAGAAAATGTCAAGAAGTCTATGTTAATCAGTTTGATGAAAATAGTTCAGATTGTATATGAAACCAGCACATTGTAACCCCTTGATTGCACTAATGTACACAGCTATGATTCAATAATAATAAAAAAAATTAGAAAAAAAAAGATATAATGAATAGCTGGTCTCAAATAAATGGAATAATATCATTACAACTTGATAAAAATAAACTAAATCGGAAACTAATTGTTCTGAATAGTTAATCTCATTAGTAAGAAAAAAATAATACTTAAAAGCAAAACAATATTGTTTGCAGGATGAAGGAGACACAGGCATAAATTAAGCAAAATGAACCAGTAGTTAAGAAAGCATCTCTTCAGGTTCTGCCTGTGGCTCAAAGGAGTAGGACGCTGGCCCCATTTGCCGGAGGTGTTGGGTTCAAACCCACCCTGGGCCAAAAACTGCAAAAAAAAAAAAAAAAAAAAAGAAAGTATCTCTTTCATGTATAAGAAATTGGTATTTTATAAATATAAAATAAGAAAGGCAAAAAAGTGAGAATATTTGTATAAGAGGAAGTATTATAATTGTAAAATAAAGCTACCAAATTAAATATGAGTACACAGAAGGCTAAATAAGCTTTAAATTAAAATTGATAATATAAATATTTTGGTCAAGATTCTCTGAAGAAACAGAGCCAGGAGGATACATGCACACACACATGTGGGATTTATTGCAGGAATTGGCTCATTCGATTACTTTGGCTGAGAAACAGAAGGGCTGGTAAGTGTAATTCAGCCCAAGTACAAAGGCCTAGGACTATTCCAGATTCTGAAGGCTAGAGATCAGGAGCCCTGATTTGCAGTGGTAGGAAAAGATTTATGTCATCAAAAAAGATAGAATTTTCCCCTTCTCTCTCTTTTTCTTCTCTTGTGGACTCAGAGTAATTGGATTATGCCCAACATTGGTGAAGTCATATATTCTTTATTCAGTCTACACAGTCTATTGATCCAAATTCTTATCTCTTCCAGGAATTCCATTATAGACAAACCTAGAAATGATGTTTTCCCAGGTCTCTGAGTATCACTTAGCCCAGGCAAGTTGACAAAGTAATTTATCAGAAGTCAACAATTTGTCAATTTTGTTCTCATATGCATCTCATAAACCATATTTAATCTATAAACAAAGACAATATCAAGGTCATAGCTCAAAGTACAAGTACCCTACATACAAAAAAATCTATTAATCTCTTCTCTTTAATGGGAAGTAAATTCTTTGAGTTGTGTTTACTCTTCTCCCAACATTCCATAACTTAAAAACTATAATGTAAAATGAACAATGCTTAAATATTAATATAAGCTCAGTGCATCTTATGTTATATGATGAGAGAATAATAGAAGAAAACAAAAGTATTTGTTTAATTTATGTTAATCTAGGTTTATACAAAAACAAATGTTTCCCTAACAAAATAATGAGGAAATAATCATGGCAATTACAAACTTTATTTCTCTAACAAATTATGTGAACTTAAGTGGTATTTATAACTTCCGTCTTTCACCTCTCATTCTGTGTTCCTTTTTTACTTAGCTGAGTGACCCAACTCTTTATTACTAAAGAGTTGGAGACATTTTTAGGGATCTGAATTGAGTTAGAATTTCCCATTGACATTAATCACAGAATTGTAAAATAAGGTGTCCTAAGGGATCTCATGTATTTCAAACATTCTTTTTTTATTTTCTTTCTTTCTTTCTTCCTTTCTTTTTTCTTTCTTTCTTTTTTTTTTAATCTTCATTGTGGACTAGCAGTCCAATTTCCTCTTGGTAATCTGATTCAATCATCCAAGCCAACAGCATTACTCTGCCCTTAGCCCACTGACTCAGAGACATAAGGAGCCTATATTGGCCAGGTGGTAGTCTTAACATCCAGTTCAATGTAATTGGAACATTGTCTCTTAATGGACACATTCTTTCCTCTCAACTAAGACCTCTAAGCCAGCTGAGCATAACATCTGAGAATAGGAAGCAAAAAATTTGCTAGTGGGTCACCAGGAGCCACTTCCATTTCCAACCTCTGTTCTCGTCTATCATGCATCCCATCTATCACAAGAATATAGTTCTTTATATTGAATGCTGTTTTAAAACATACACAGTCTTCTGGAAACCCTTGCCCTAACACTGCAGGGTCGTTATCAGCTTGTTCTGTAACCTAGGCTTCAAAAGCCATTCTGCCATTTGCATCAATCCGGCTGCTTCAGGATGGTGGGGAACAGGGTAGGACTAGCGAATTTCATGAACATGTGCTCATTGCCGCACTTTCTTGGCTGTGAAGTGAGTTTCTTTGTCACAAGCAATGCTGTATGAAACAGCATAACAATGCAAAGGATCCTGTGGCTACCAGTCAAATTCCTTCTGGCTCCCTTGTTGCTGCCCATGGTTGCAGAGATGGAGTTTATACCTGGCCTCAGCAGCACTGACTTTCACTCATCATGGATGTTCTGGCCACAGCCACTGCTATGTGTCTAATCTGCCAGCAGCAGACAACACTGGCCCCTGATATTAGACCATTCTTTGTGCTGATCAGTCAGTTACCCGGTGGAGGATGATTTATACTGGACCACTTTCATTATGGAAAGGTCAGCTTTTTGTCTTTACAGAGGTGGAACTTTTCACAAGTTAAAGATATGCCTTTCATGCATGCAATGCTTCTGCCAAAACAACCAAACATGGCCTAAAACCTCAGTACACATCAAACAAAATCAGCATTAAAATAAAAATGATTTTAAGTTAAAGAACACAAATATGCACAAATACTAAAATAAGAAATGAGCTGTAGAACAATGATTACAGTGAATCATGGTGCACCAGTTCTGAGTAGTGTCTATATAACCATAATAATATAAAAACTAAGCATTAATTGTAATATATATATATGCAATTTTATTGGCCCAATGAGACAGGGCTCCATGCATATGTCTCAGGATTGCTATGAAAAAAAAAAAAAAAACCTAAATCTTCATGGCAAAACTACAGATAACTGGAAATTTCCTAATGGAGAGAAAGAAATACAAATATTAACATGTAGGGACACGAGGTCAATGTCAAATGTAGCAGCTAATTTAATTAAGTGTGTGTGCCTCTGGGGAGCATAGAATATGTGACTAAAACAAAAACAGAGTACTATTTTTTTCCCAAGTAAACTATGAAGAAATATTTGTCTTTATTCACTTACGTAACTTTGACAAAAACAGAGACGAATTAATAATAAACTAAAAATATCAGATTCAATGTGTAGCAAATCTAATGGTTAGAAATCATCTATAATTTGTAAGCTTCTGAATCTTTGAAATATGTTACACTTTTTTTTTTAACTCTTTTTTTTTACACTTTTATAAACATAGAAAGGACTATACAGTGAGCAAATCTCCTTACCAGGTCCCCTCCTTTTATTATCTGTAATTCTCCATTTCTAAAGTTTTGTCATTTCAACATGTTATCTAAGTGACATAAATAGAATCACATGTATTTAACCCTTTGGGATTGACTTTTTTTTTTTTTTAACTCATAATAGTTCTCTGCAGATTCATCCAAGTGTGATTAGAAATATATAAACAAATGAACTTTCTCATAAAATAAAACCTAGTTTTACATTTCCCTTTTTTGAAATGTATAATGTCAAAGCCCACTGGCCTTTAGTTATAATATTAAAAATTCATCCTCAATTTACTAACATGTTTTTATTTCTGGGAGTGTATAGATACCTTCTTTTAACATGGCATGCATGTTTGAGTAACATAATAATCAAAACGTATGTCTTTTTTGTTTATTACAGCATATATAATTACATGGTTATAATCACCATATATAATTAATACCTAGATTTATTCAACATACATAAAAATCAGTGGCTTGTAGGGGAAAATGTATAATTTTGAAACTGGTATCGAATGATTTTTGTTTGTGTTTTGAATGAACTGAATTTACTTTTTCCCCCTCCAATCCCATTTGTTGATAGGTGATCGTATAGTTTATTATTTCTTATTTATTTTCCACGCAACTTAAATAACCATGGTCACCAAATATAAATTATTTACAGATACGATTCTGTTCAGTGGCTCCAAAATAATTTTGAACAAACATCTAAATCTCCTTTTGCTACATTTCTAGGTTCGTATCTGTTGGTGGCCTAGATCTCAGCTTGGTGCCGCAAAGATTATTTTTGTTTAGGACTTTTTAATTTCTGCCAAAAGTCTGTCAAGGCAGATTTTAAAAGCGCCCTATGGTTTTTTTCTTAAATTTGATTGCTACAATTAAGATACAATAAAGCTCTCATGGAGTGCTTACTGCACTCGTGTGTGCGGATACACTAAAAACAATTCATTTGTACATTACCTTTTTGCAAAGTCAGTTGGAAATATTTTATTATACTTCTTTGCATAATTCTCTCATCAATAAAAAAGAAAAGGATGCATCATTTGTCTTCTCTATTTAAAAGGGAAAAATCAATTGTAAAACAAAGCAAAACGTACAGGAGGCTATACTAACAATAAGCCAAGTCTTTAATCTCAATATCAATATTCATTAAAGTTTTATATTACTCACCCACAGACTAATTACTCAAGTATATCATAGGTGACCTTGCTTTCTCCCCAACTATCAGGAAATGTGCTGCCTTCTTCTTGTAACAAAAACTATAGAAATTATATCAGTGAGTATATCTGAGGCTAAAGAAAAATAAAATAAAAAGACAAAAAGGCAAATTGATTTTAAAAAGCTTTAACTTAAAGCCTACTAAATAAGGACATAGTCCCCACTTCTTCTTTTCCTTTGCAACACTGTTGCATTGATTATAACGTCCTTGGCCATAGAGGTCACGCTGATTTTATCACATCCAAGGATTCTTGGTGAAATATGTGGCACACCTGCAGGCTGTATGCTCGTTTGTCACATTATTACTTGCTGTCAGATTTGAAGGTAGGTGTCTTTTTGAAGAATGTGCCACAGCTAGAGGGTCATGTTATTTGCATAAAGCTCTGAAAGCTGTCTTTCCAGAGAGAATGAGTGGGATGTTGCTTCATTTTATGTTTACAGAAAGCATAGAGGGGACAGCGGTCAGGAGCTGATGCTGTGTCCCTTGTACATGGATAATTCTAAAAAAAAAAAAAAAGCTTAACAACATATTAATGAATTGTAACTAAAATTCACTTTTATTGGTCTGCATGTTAATTTTACCACTCAGAATAAAGTCGTTGTGGTCTGCTGTCAGCAGATATTTTTGTGTTATGATGCCAGAAGATGCCTATAAATTGAAGTGATTTACAGAAGCTTCCATTGCTTTTGGTTGATAACCAAATAATTTCCTTCCTTTACAAAATTAGAGTAAGAAGGATATAATTGTATTTTCGAAGCTATTACAAAGATCTTAGGAAGGATTTAAAAAATAAGGCAACACTAAGTATCATTATTGGAGCCAAATAGTATGTTCTTATGCATATTCCAATGTTTTTTTTTAAACTGTGTATTTTAAAATCATATGTACAAAAAGTAAATTTAAATGAAATTGAATTTTTTTAAAACCAAATAATTTGATAAGCATATAAATAGAATTTTCCTTGAAATGATGTATAACAATAATTTTAACTAAAGGTTATGCCTTTTCAACTGATATAACAGTGAAATTACTCTAACCTTCAAGGAAAATGAAGAAAAGAAAACCTTTCTCCTATGTAATAAGGCTATTTAATATATTTAAGAAAAGCCTATATTTTGAAATATAATTATGTACATGTCCCTGTGCTTATTTTGATTGAAAACAAGGCAAAATTATATTCAATCAAAAAAGAGAATATGAAGTATATAATGGTAATCTATTGTATTCTTAAAAAATTCAGAAAGAATGAATGTTAAGTATCCTTACCACCAAAAAATGATAACTATGTGAGGTAATGGATTCATTACTTAGTAAGATTTAATCATTCTACAATGTGTGTATATATACGCATTAAAGCATTGTGTGTGTACACATTCTTCATGTGTACATATGTCTATATACATCTAATAGATTCTACCTGGGAATGTACGCACACACACATTCTTTAAAGGGTACAAAGTGCATAAAATGTGTATGAAAATTAAAAACAAACAAACAAAAAAAAAAGGTGAGTTGTACTCCTCTCCTGCATCTGGACAGGACTGCTTTTATTACTCTAATGCCAAGTAGCAGACATAAAGTTGCCACTATTTGCACGCTCAGACAGGGGAATCCTCGAGTTTCTCATGGAAGACTTCCTTGTGAGAAGAGTCTCTTTGAATCTTCCAGTCTGGCCACGCTGCCAGCTGAAAACTACCAACTCACCCCAGTGAACCACAGGGAGCATGTGAAGCAGAATTGCTTGCCAAACTGCCTGTATCCCTTCCTGATTCACAAATGGCTGTTGTAAGTCACAAATGTTGAAGTGTTAGTAGCAACAGAAGACTTTAATAATTGTATGTATGTATGTGTGTGTGTGTGCAGCTGTGTGTGCATGTTTTAAGTCAGAAATAATAATTCTGAAGTAGTCATCAAGCTCAGGTTATCTTTATAAGAAGGAGCTGAAATGGTTGTAGTAATTAAACAGAATATTCTTTATAATTTCCATTATCCTGACTGAGAGAAGACAAGCTGAGTGTTATAAAAGGAAATAGTTTGAAAATGGATGGTTATTTTCTATTTCATAACCAGGCGTTTATTAAATAATAGCTCACTAAAATGTGTTGGTAATTAAATCACGTGTTCATAAGATAAGTCAGCCTAATCAATGTTGTCACCTCTTCCCAGGTGGTTAGTTACTTGGTCAATAATAACCTGATTCTTTCAATAATTATTGAAAAGCATAAAGGAGAACAAGAAAAACTTAGTAAAATGCAAATTTTGATTATATCGAATAATATAAGCCATAATTTTGCTTAATAATGTATTAATGAACTTTATTTATTTAAATTTACTATCTACATATTTTTAAAAATTCAAAGTTTTTAAAAACACATTGATATGCTCAATGTATCTCCAATAAATATACTTAATTTTGTTTCCGAATCATGTATAAATATAGTTTCTTTAAAAATATACAGATGTGGTAGAATAGTTAGTGAATCTGGTCCTTATATTTTTTAACTAAAGAGAAGAAGTTTCATTTATATATTTCTAATTATTCTTTTTTTATAATGGAGGACGTGTGTAATTGCTTTGCAGCCTGGTCTTTACTGACAGCTGCTTGGTTAAAATTTCTTTCTTCATTCTTTACTAAGTTAAACACTAAATCTTAGTCCAGTAATTTTACTCTTTCCAGCCACATTACAATATATGGTTAAGAAGATTTTCTACCTGATGTCTTGTTGTATAAATTAAATGTTACAATTGACATGAAGTCATTAGCATAATATCTGGCAACTAAATATACTAATTAAAAATTAGTAATAAAAAAACTTATTATAAAAGAATTTGAGTTTTCTCTATCATTTAATTTTTTTTTTACATTTTTCTTATTAAGGACCAATCATCTTTATAAGCCAATATTGAAATCATTACTTAATCATTACTTAGGAGTCAAGGAGATTTTTTTGTCAAACAAAAGAGTCATACTGCTTTTCTTTGGATATTTGAAGGAGCATCAGAGGTCCCGAGATCAGGCTTATCATCAAGGATGATGCAATACATATACTGGTGCCCAGGCTCAATATCTAGAACTGTATAATGATGGAGACGAACTAGAGTAGAGGTAGTCATTTTCATCCAGGTGTATTTTTTTTTTAATATGGGTGAAATTGAAAGGGCCCGTGTGACGCCATTTGGTTAACGGGCTCCATTTTGCAGGTTGCTGTGTAATTTGCAGTGTAATTGTTAGTTCTGTAACTTTTGGTTCCTGGCACCAGCCCACCTTGACCACCCTCACCGGTTGCTTAGCACCGGCCCTTTCCTGCTCAGCGACCACCCACCCGTTCCTGGCACCGACAAGGTATCCAATCAGCATGTAAAGAGACACCTGGACTCATCCTTCGTCCAACCGTCCCTAATCCTATTCCCCTTATCGCATTTCCCCCCCTCCCAACTTCCTTTCAGTATACTATAAAAATACCTCAGCCCTACCCCTCGGGGTCATTCAGGTCGCCAATTAGGCGGGCTGAATGGTCCCGCTTAAGCTTGTAATAAATTCCACCCTTTGTTTTTGCATTCGTGCGCCTGGTGTGAGTTTCTTCTGGGGGGGGGGGGACCCCGAAATTCGGGCACAACAAAATAATACATTTGGGTTACATAGGCAATTTATTGCACAATCTTAAATTGGAAGCAGAAAATATTCAGTATCAAATTTCTCTTCCCTGCCTCATACACACACACACACACACACACACACACACACATTTTAACCTACCAAGCTATAAAACTAACTTTGCTAAAGAATATATTCTTTTCCTTTTAAAACTTTGGGTTTTATGCTTAGAATGCCTTTTTTCCTTTGCCTCATTTCTCACAAGGCACATAACTTACTCCATCCATCCTTTGCTTTGTGCTGCCTTTAGTTTTATACATGACTTTACTGAGGTCAACATCTGAGACAGTGTTTTATATGTCATTTAAGGTAAAAATAACTCACTCGTTGGTTTAGAAGTGATCTTCCATTGTGTGTGTGTGTGTGTGTTGTAGTAAAACAATGATTTAGGCAGTTAGTACTTTGATGATGTAGAGCTGAGAAAGTTCCTGTTAGATTTATTCTATTTTTTAATTTTTAATACAATATATGCTTAAACAAATTTGACTTGTGTTTCAGTTTTTGATGGTGTTTATTGGTTGAGGATGAAAAAAGAAGAATTTTGGAGATAGAGAAAATGAATAATGTAGTCATTTGAATAGTGGCATTTTTAGACATGTGGGTCACCATAGATTGTTCGTTTGATATTTGTGCATATGAATTTAAAAGCAGACTAATCAGCAGGGTTGTGAAATGTTCTGCCATTGAATTTCAGTTGCACTAGGGTAGGTGTGTAGCATGCAGAGAGTTGGGATGAACTAGCAGTGGGGCTATGCCACGTGAGCACAGCAGAGACAGAGAAGCATAACAAGTCTGGAGTTATTTCCAGAAGAGTGATATTAATGAAAGACATGAACAAAATCCTTGGTAAAGTGAAAAGTCAGAATAAGAGACATTTACTGATGGTTAGAATGTTGTAAGGGGTCAAAATATATATATAAAAAAACCTGAAATGATATGGAATATTTGTAGTAGAAATAATACAATAAATAAGAGAAAGGCAGGAATCTATGGTCATACAATGGAAGATCAGAAGAATATAACTATGGGCACATAGTGGTACATGCCTGTAATCTCAGAACCTTGGGGGACCAAAGTGGGCAGATCACTTAAGGCCAGGAGTTCAAGATAAGCCTGACAATATAGTGGAATCTCCCTCTACAAAAAAATTGTAAAAATTCGCCAAGCATGGTGGCATATGCCTTTAGTCCCAGCTATTCAGAAGACTGAGGCAGGAAAATTATTGGAGCTCAGGAGCTCCAGGCTGTAGTGAGCTATGTATGATTGAGCCACTGTACTGCAGCCTGGGCAACAGAGTAAGACTCCCACCCCAAAATAAAAAGAAGACTATGACTGTGAAATGGGGGTTGACGTAGAGTACACTGAACTCTGGAGGTAAAAGAATAACAGTGTGAGGTAAAAGTGTACCTTCTCAAATAATGTTGGAAAAGAGCCAGTTGATAAAGCTATCAAAAACTAAAGAGGAGATGTTGGGAGGTCATCATAGAAAAGCAAGTTGAAGGGATAGAAGTAGTAAATCTCAACATGAACTACAAAAGAGCTCCATTTCTTAAAATGATGTAGAGGATTAGATCTTTGGAAGTGAAAATGAGAGTGAGGAAAATACAAACAACATGTGCAAGTTCTGGACTATATGACTTGAGAGAGAGTCTGAGAGAGAGAGATTTTCTACTTGAGATATTTAAAAGAAAAATAAATGATCAGATGCATGGTTCTATTAGAAACATTCAGGAAAATTATGAAGGATGCTATAATTTTAAAATATAAATACTGTATTTTATTTTTTACTTCAAAATATAAAGGAAGCACAGATTTTCTTTTTAATTTTTATGTGGATACCTCATATAATGCTTAAGTTCAAACTTTACTGTGCCTGACACCAGAGTAGGTAAGTTGCTTTTTTTTCCCTTCACCACCCACTTCACTTTCAAATTTTTGTATTCTAATTAATACCCTTTACATCTCTTCGTGTCCATTGGTGCCCATGATTTAATTTCCAATTATCAGTGAGTGAGTATGGTATCTGTTTTTTTCTATTTCTGATATACTTTACTTTGGATAATTATCTTCTGCCCCATCCCAGATGCTACAAAAGACATTATTTAATTTATGGTGTCTTTTTGATAACGTGACTTCTGTTCCTATGGGTAGATACCCAGGAGCAGGACTGCTGGATCAAATGTTAGGTCTACTTTCATTTTTTTAAAGAATCTCCTTACTAATTTACACAGACGTTGGACTAATATGCTATCCTACCAACAGTATATAAACATTCCTTTCTCTTTGCATCCATGCCAGCATGTTTTATTTTTTAACTATTTAATAATAATCATTCTGACAGGAATAATAAGCTTTCTCATTATGGTTTAATTTTCATATTTTTCATACCTTTTTAACCCTTTGTCTACCTACTTTCTCTTAATTATTCTCAAGTTTATTGTCTAGTTCTTTTTAAGCCCTCTGCGTTATCTATTTTTCAATGTTACCTTTCCAAAGAACACATTAGTGTCTTGGACTCTATCTTCTTAAAGTGAATACATCATAAAGGGCAGGACACCCTTGCCTTGGCACCAGAAATTGTTCCACATAATGACAGAAGTCCTTTACTAATGTTCATCAAAAGTAAGATAAATTACTTTGCTCAGAGTATATCTATAATTCACATGTGTCTGTTCTCAAGGTTTAATTTCTTCTTTCTTTCTTTTTTTAATTTCACATTAATATGCATGTACAAATATTTACTTTATGTTATTTTCATTTCTGAGGTAAAGTTCAAGTTGTAGTTGACCCCATCACCCAGGAGGAGTGCTGACCACCCTTACATTGTTTACATTAGGTGACATCCTGCTAAAGAGGGGAGAGATTCCCCTCTCCCTTGGTAGAGTCTATACTTGTGGTTTTTTTCTATTTTTTCTTTTGTGCAGGTGCATAGTTTTTTATAGGTTGGTTTCATATTAGTATGGAGTACATTGGATACCACCCCTCACCCCCCGTTCCTAAAATACTTTCCTGATAAGAATGTGTTTCAACTCCATCTGGGTAAACACAAAAGATATAACCTCTCCATTTTTTCTTATGGCTGAATAGTACTCCAATGTGTACATATACTACAGTTTATTGATCCATTCATTGGATGATGGGCACTTGGGTTGCTCCCACATCTTGGCAATTGTGAATTGAGTGTCAATAAAAATTCTGGTGCAAATGTACTGTGGTAAAATGATTTTTGGTTTTTTTGCATATGTATTACCAGATTTAACACAATCTCCATCAAAGCACCAATGTTAGACTTTGAAGAACTTGAGAAAATAATATTTCTTTTTATACAGAACTAGAAAATAAAACCAAATGGTCATTATTATTTTAAAAAACAAAAGGAAATCTGGAGGTTTGTTACCAGACTTTGAGTTACATTATAAGTCTATAGTGATCAAAACAGTATGGTACTGACACAAAAATAGAGATATAGATCTATGGAATAGAATAGAGAACCTAGAAATGAATCTTTGTCACCATCTGATGTTTTGGAGAGAGTGGGGAAGAGAAGCTCTATTTATGGCAGTGGGAACTCTGAGCACTGCATAGTGTTCTCTTGAGAGTCAGTGCAGTTCTGGATCAGGTCTCAATACCCAAACTTTGCCTTGGAAGCCTTGAAACTTTATTTATTCTTCCCTTGGCTCTAGGCTTTGAGGAGCTAAAGGGTAGCAGGAATAATCTTAGGATTTCTCTGCTCTGAGTATCTCTCTGGATTTCTAATTGCAATCTGCTTTCACACCAGAGTTGATGGGAAAGATTAGTCCTAGACCTGGGTATGAGATTGAGCCTTAGGATTCATCCTCCTCCAGAAATTTCCAGATGCAGATGTACACAAAGATGGAAGCTGGGTGGAGGCTGGTGCCATCCTTGGTGAGCATCTGTACGTGGCGGTAACCTTATTGTATGCATATCCATGGCAGGGTGTATTGACCAATAAAATAATTTCGGGATGTCCAATCATAACCCTTTACCATAAAGGCACCATGACAAGTTCAGGCACCAGGATCCAGAAGCATAGTGTCTGGCCCCAGTATGGATTAAAATCATCATTCTGCATATGGTTGGTGTCTTGCTGGGTCATGTCTGGACGGACACCAAGATATGCACTTTCACGAGTGGATCCACAATGGATGCCTCTTTGGTCTTGTTCACTTTAGGGAGTTGGGGATCACTGATCACCTGGATTAAGAGGGCCTGGGCCTTGAAAGGGCCAGTGGACCTCTCTGGATGGCAGTAACTTTGAGCATTATGCAGGAAGTCTGATTTCAGCACACAGACACAGCCACCACTCTGGTGGAAGAACTCATCATAGATATCCATTTCAAGCTCTGCAGTCTGCATATCCATAGCCACCATCTGTCAGCCTGCATTCCAGAGTTCCTGGGGATTGTAGTTGGAAGAGTCTTTCCTCAGGCCACTGGGGTAAAAATAGCTTAATTGCCAGGTATTTTGCTGCTCAAACTCATTGCCTTCTCTTTTTGTCTTTCCTCCCTGGGCTCAGCTCCTAGAGCTCAGGCTTGAACTCTGTCATTTTGGGACTCCACACTAAATCTGGCTCCGGCTCCTGCTCCTGCTCCAGCTCAATTCAAACATTGGCTCCTTCTTCTCTTCCTGTTATTAAGATCCTCCTCAAGCACAACTAATTTCTTCCCCTTGACCAAGATCTTCCTTCAAAGCTCCTTGGGCTAGGGCAGTTGAGTGGGAAGCAGCCCATTCAAAGTGATGCTCAGCAGCTGTTCCCCCAGGATCTCAATCAGATTGTGTACTACAGTCTATTGCTGCCTCCAGCTGCAGTGGTTCTCCAGGGACAAGAGGACTGGGTAGTCTGAAATCTGGAAGGCATACTGTACTACTGTAGCTATATCATCTTTGAATAGGATGCGGGAAGTCAGGGTGTGTCCTAGTAGGGACAGGTTCCCCACTCTCCACCCACATATCCACTTGCACACAGCAGCACCCCTGCTTCAGGACCCCATCCAGACTCCTTCAAACTGCATCTCCTTGCAACCTTCTCTGCCCACTGGGACCACACCATTTAATTTTTAATAAATCAAACAAAAGTATGCACTGGGGGAAAGAATTCCTATGCAACAAGTGGTGCTGAAAGAACTGGTTAGGCACATGAAGAAGACTGAACTTGAACCTGCTCCTCTCACCATTGACAAAAATTGACTCTCACTGGATAAATGTTTTAAATTTAAGATAGAAAACTCTAAAAGAGAGTGTGGGAAAAATGTTTGCTAAAATTGGCCTGGTAATAGATTTTATGAAAAAGAGCCCCTTGGCATTGCAGTAATACCAAAAATAAATTAATGAGACATGATAAGCTAAGAAGCTTCTGCACAGCTAAGAGTAGTTTCTTTTGAAAACTTATATCCATGTCTATTTCCACTTTTTGTTTTTTTGATGTTCGGGTTCTTTCTAGATTCTGGATGTTAGCTTTTATTTGATGTATAGCTTGCCAATATCGTCTCCCCTTCCTATAGGTATTCCCTTTACTCTATTGAATATTTCCTTTGTTGTGCAGAAGTTTTTATTGAATAAGTTTCCATTGATTAATTTTTGTTATTGCTGTACTTGGCTTTAGGATCTTAGGAATGCATTCTTTGTCTAGGCTCATGTCCAGAAGAGTTTTTAAGCATTCACTAAAATTCAGTACACTTCCATGTTAAAAATCCTCAACAATTTTGGCATGGAAAGAATATGCTTAAAATTAGAAAGTCACATATGACAAATTCACACCCAATATCATACTGATTGGGGAAAAGTTGAAAGCATTGCCCTGAGAATGGGAACAAGGCAAGGGTGCCCACCATCACCACTTCTGTTCATCATAGTACTGAAAGTCTTAGCCAGTGCAGTCAGGCAAGAAAAATAAAGAGTATCTAAAGAAGAACAGGGGAGTTCAAACCATCACTGTTTGTTAATGATATGTTCCTGTAAGTAAAAAAAAAAAAACCCTTAATTAATGGTTCTAACAGAATACTCTAAGAATTGATAAATAAATTCAGCAATGTCAAGGCATATAAATTAGTAGCATTTCTATATACTATTATAATCATAGTCAAACTGAAAATCATATCAAAGACTCAATACCATTTACAACAGCTATGAAAAAAAGAAAATACCTTGAAGTACACTTAACCAAGGATGTGAAAGGACATTATAAGGAAACCATTGATGGAAGAAATTATAGACGACACAAATGGAAAAACATTACATGCTCATGGGTAGGTAGAATCAACACCCTTAACATGCTCATATTTATCAATGTGATGTACAAATTCAATTCAAGTCTCATCAAAATACCAATGTCATATTTCACAGATACAGAAAATATGTATCAAATAGTGGAAAATAATAAACAAAAGTGGCAAAAAGTGGAAACCTAATAAACACATGTGTATGTAAAAATAAAATAAATAAATAAAACAATTAGCCTAGGGAAAAAAGAAAATATAATCCTCAGCTTCATTTAGAACCAAAAAGAGTCCAAATAACAAAGGCAATCTTCAACCAAGTGAACAAATCTGGAGGCATCCCATTATCTGACTCCATATTATATTACAAGACTATAGAAACAAAAGCATCATGGAACTGTTTTAAAGTAATGACACAGATGAGTGAAACAGAAGGAAGAATCAGAAATAAAACCACCTACCTACAACCAGCTAGTCTTCAACAGGAGGACAACAACGTACACTAGGGAAAGGTAGTCGTATTCAATAAATGGGGCTGAAAAACCTGGATAGCAATATGCAAAAGAATGAGACAGGACCCCCATCACTTGCCAAATACAAAAATTAATTCAACATTAATTGAAAACATAAATATAAGTCATGAAACCATAAAAATTCTAGAAGAAATATTTTCTTATTAAAAAATATACCATTAGAGTATAGTGTAGGGCAGAGAAAGCTTGAATTTGAAAACTGGATTCCTCAATATGTAACAGTTTAATAATGATACTGCATGACAAAGATTAACTTTGAGCACTTAGCTTTCTGATAATCATTAAAATAATCAAAATATGTAGTATGAAGGAATTCACCCTCGATATCTTTGGCAAAGGAGGTAGGGGAGGAAGGTGGAATGCAACCATTCTGTCCTGTGGTTCAAAAGGGTATATCAGCCAAAAAGTACATGAGTGCTTCCTCTGAGGGCTCTTATTTTACCTCTGTAATGCTTCTCTCAGCTGAATGTGTTGTAGAATCTGGGAGAAGCTCTTTCTCTTGGAACAAGAGGACTCTTTTCTAAGAAATGGTGTCATAGTGGCTGAAAATGCTACCATAATTGCCTTATCTATATTTATAATATACTCTTTTCTTGTGTTCTGTGCATGGCCATAAGATGAATATGGATAATATAAATGAACTTAATGAGATATGCATTGAGCTAAAAAAAAATAAACAATCATTATCTACTTCTGGTAGATAATGCCATTAAATATTTCTATCAAAGTGTAAATTATGAAATTTAACTCTTTTTAAATTTTATAATTTGTGTTTTTAAAGCTCAAATGCTCTGCTTTGATGAAATGCATGATATTCTTAGAAAATGATTTAGCTTTCATCAACCAATGTTTTCTGTGTAAACATTACATGCTCATGGGTGGGTAGAATCAACACCCTTAATATGCCTGTATTTACCAATGTGATGTACAAATTCAATTCAAGTTTCATCAAAATACCAATGTCATATTTCACAGATATAGAAAATATATATCAAATAGTGGAAAACAATAAACAAAAGTGTTTCATTGGTATTTCCAATGAAATACCCTAAAGGTTAAGTTGCAAGGTAATAAAAACTAATTACATATATATGTGTGTGTGTGTATATATATATATATATATATATGTATGTATATGTGTCTGTGTCAGTATATACTTGTGTGCGTACACGAAGTTAGCTGACATATGTAAATCACATAGATGAATATCTGATGCAGACTAAGTGCTATGGAGCTCTTGCTATTATTATTGTTGTTGTTGCTGCTGCTGTTACTCTTATTATTTAATATTAAATTAATTTCTAGATATTTAATAGAAATTGCACGAATATCTGCTCATTGCTTTTAAGTGCCAATTGAAAGAAAACTGGAAGACATAATTCTTAACTATCAGATAAGTCTATTGGACCCTAGAAATTATTATGGAAGAATTATAAGCCAAACATTAGTATAATATAAAGCATAATACACAGTATTACCTCCAAATTGACTACCCCCTACATTGAGTATCTCCTTATGTTGACCTAATTATCATATACACAAACCACAGGGACATATCAGTACAGTAGGCCTAATTCCTTATGTTGACCATCTCTGTCTATTGATCAGTTTGTTAAAGTCTCTTGGATGGTCAACTTAAAGAGGTTTTACTGTATATGTGTGTGTGTATATATGCATATGTCTGTGTATATTTTTGTGTGTGTGTCTGTATAAAGCTTTTTAACTTGATGCATAAAACTGACTTAAAGCTCTCAAAGAAGATATTGCACATATTTATTTCTTGGATAAAATTATTTTTGTAATTGAAAATGAGATATTAAAGTGTATTTAAATTATTGAGGTATTAAATAGGGCTTAAATAAAAGAAAAAATAAGTTTAAAAAGCTAAATAAATGATTAAAAGTTACTCCTTTTTATGTTTCTTGACACAAATATAACTGCTCTGTGCAGTAGTAGTCTGTTAATAAGAGTCAAGAACTCTGACATAGACGTAGTACTCTCTGCACAGATTTGTTAGTCTGTACTATGTTGAATTGTCTGCACCTGTCTCCTGTAAAGTTTATGCTGTCCTAGGAAATAGCATATTAGTTCAGAAGCATGTAGGGCAGCACAGACAGTGAAAGCAGGTGAGCAGAAGGTGTGCTGTAACATGGTAATAATACAATTCACTAATTAGAATATATGAACATTGATGTGTCTGACCAAAAGGTTAAGTAGCAGATTGTGTGGCTTCAAACTGACCACCTGCAACCTAAAGCCTGCCTTTCAGATGTACATTTCTTCAGAGGAAAAGTTAAATTTGAAAAATACTTTGAAAGTGAGTATGGGAAGGAAGATGATTAGGGAACTTGTCTAAAAACTGCTTTTATATAACATTTGACTTAAGTTATAAAAACTTCAATTACTTATATCAGAGGATAGAGGACTAATCATGATATTATGAACAAGGATAAACAATAACAAGCATCTTTCTGGCTGGGAAACAAGACAAAACAAAACAAAACTCCTTACAATATTATTGATATGAAGAAAGTGAGGTAACGTATTCTTGTTTTTCCCTCTTTTTAAAAAAATTTCTGTGTTCAAATGTCAAGATCTCAAGCTCTCAGAATTATCATTACCATCTTTAGGTTCTTGGTCTCGGCAATTCGAAGAAGGAATTAACGGACCACAGGAGTAGTGGTAAGTCAGGATTTATTTACAGAAACACAATTATAACAACTACAAGAACCAAACTTCCTGGCAGAGAGTACCCAGGAGGGGAACAAGCTCTCCTGCTTCCTCTCTGAGGTCCAGCCGAGGTCTGTGTCTGAGCTCTCTGCTCAGGGGTTTATATAGTGGGGGAAGGGGGGAAGTTAGTGGGAACTCTTAGGGCATGGGTTTTAGTCAGTTACAGCCAGCTGTCTAAGGAAGACTCAGGCGCTGGAAACTGACATAACATTGGCCAGTCAGAAGTGCAGGAGGAGGAGACAACAAGTGCTATCCATGAAATGGACTAGCCAGAAGAGCACAGAAGGAGACAGCAAGGCACTAGGGTCTCCCCGGCAGGTGTTCGTCCCTTCCAGCAAGCTGGTTCCTCCATCCGCCACAGCATCAGCACTGCCAGGGCCCAGGCGGCAGGTTATAGGGCCACCTTGTCCTGCATCATTTCACACCTCTCTGACCCTGCAATCAGGATGTCCTTAATCTATCTTCCAGCCTCTTTCAATGTTTAAAAGCCTGTGGTTTCTTAAAAATAAAATAATAAGGATCCTCCTGCCTATGACCAAAAAAACCCTCCTTCCTACCACAAACACACACACACACACACACACACACATCATAACAGGTTGATAATTTTAACAAACTTTTGATATTTGAAATGAGGAAGAAAAAGATTTGTCATCTCAGGTAGCAGAAGAAAACCTGGGAGAAGTATAGAAAGGAACAGTTTCCTTTTGTATAATTTTTACAAGGGAGGCTTCCTTGAAATATTAGCACTTTTTATACTTCCTTTTATGTATTTTGACAAAGATGCATAAATATATCATCACATTCAATAAAATATAATACATAGAAAAGGAAGCATTGGATATTAACTAATATTTTAGCTATATATACACCTGCAAATAAAACCTATCACTATATATTTTCATCCACTAGTGATCCTAATGTTGCACTTTGTGACAACATTTTCTCATATTTAGATAATATTTTTTTAACAGTTGTGAGGAATGATAATTTCTCCAGGCAGAAAATTGTCTACACTGTTAATGGAACATAAAACTTCAAAGTGTTTGTTTTTAAAAAGGATTGGCAATTATATGTTGAAAGAGATTATTCTAAGGATGAAGTCATAAAACATAGTAAGCCCTGTAAAATACTGACTGAAAATAGAGCAACTTTGGGCATAAAGTGTTAAATTCAACACAAATTAGTCCTTCAGCATTTCAAAATACTAAATCATAAATTAAAGATTAGTTTAAATTCCAAAGAGATGTTAACATTGTAGCTTATAATAAAAAGGAATCTTGAATTTGTGCAGAAACCATTTACTTTTCTACTGACAATTTGTTTTTGCATTATACAATATTAATTGAAGGGCTATCTTAAATATCGTGAACATGGACCACACGCTCTTCCTTTAAAATTGTAAAAATCACAATTAGAAAGGAAAGATAAATGTAATTATGTGACTTTTTGTGTATTTTTCTTAAAAAACATTTTGTATTTCTACATACAAAGATGGATATAGAGTACACATTGAAAATAGGGCACCAGTTACATAGCAATTAGATTGTATGTATTTAGCTTTTGTACATGAACTCTGTGTTAGCAAGTGTCCTTAAATTTATAAATGTAATTATTATTTGTATAACAAAATATTATGTGACAATAAATAGGCCCTCTACAATGGCCAAGGTGCCATAAAAATATTTTCGTTAATTTTCCTGACTATAATTAGTCTTGAGACATAGAGAAACTTAGAAAATTTTCCTAGTCCTCAAATTCTTCTTCATGATAGTATAGAGATCACTGGAAAGATTATGGGATATAGTCAAATTTCAAAATTCTAACTTACTATAATTTTATGTAAGCAATAACTAGTTCCATTATTTCCCAAAAAAACTCATTAATAAAATTTGAAATAAAATGTTGCCAAGTATCAGTGTTCCTAACGTCCTTATACGTGGCTTCTTTTGTCTTGTTTTGGCATTAGACTGAGGAGCTTAGGTCATTGTACATTTTCACAAAGCAACATGGGTTGAAGTTGTCAATTTAGTCTCAGGGGTCCAGGATGACAATATCAAAAGTATCTTGTCACTTAATAGGGTATAATGTTAAAATAAGTTGTCAGTAGAAAAGTTAATGAATCCTCACTCTGGAACAGATATGTAAAATTTTCTGAACAGTCATTTACACAGATATGCATGCAAACATATACAGAAACATCCACGTTGTTTTATAACATGGACTAGAGTGCTGTTAAATTATTAGTGTATCCTATATATATAATTTAAAATTAAAAAGTATGGTTGTTGAAATACTAATGTGAATACTTTTGGTCTAGATAGCTCTGAATTTGGTTCTCTGAGTTTTTGGTACCTCATTTATAAATAATAGAGGTAAAGGTCGTAAGAGATTCTGACAGTGCATTCAGTGCACTGTTCTTGTAATTGTTTTTATTGTATTTTATGTTTAGTAATTTTATTTCCTTATATATAAATAATACAGACTCACTCGTGTGTGTGTGTGTGTGTGTGTGTGTGTGTTGGGGGAGGAGAGGTAGATCTCCCATTAAATGGCCTGTGCCAGCAGAAACTCATGCAAGTAAAAATCATGCACTTGTTTTTGAATGCTTCTGTGGCATATATATTGCCAAGGATTTCCAAAAGTTTATAGAAAATGTGTATTATAAAAAAAAACTATGCATGGATTTCAAAGTTTTAGGGCAGGGCACCAAAATAAACTTATCGTAACTTGTTATAGCATGTCTTAACAGAATGTACTTTAAGGCACTAAGAAGGATTAGATACCCATGTGAAAAGATCCCCTATCAAAGCAACATGAATTCTGTTAAAATAGAAATAAGAACAAACATGAAATTTATGGTGAAGTTTGGGTGGAAAAGTGGTGAAACCATTGATGCGTTATAGAAAGATTTTGGGGACAATGTCTCAAGGAAATCAGCAGTTTACTAATGGATAATTCATTTTAAGGAAAAACGAGATGATGTTGAAGATGAAGCTTGCAGAAGCAGACCATGAATATCAATTTACCAGCAAAAATATATTCATCTTCATGCCTTAATTGAATGTAGACAACACCATAGACATCTCAATTGGTTCAGTTACACAATTCTATCTGAAAATTTAAAGTTGAATAAACTTCCACTTGATGGGTGTCAAACCTGTTGTGCTCTGATTAACTGCAGACAAGAGCAGACTTTCAGTAGAAATTTTAAATAAGCGTGGTTGTGCGTGACCTTGAAACATTTTTCTGAAAAATTGTAACCAGAGGTGAAACATCACTTTGCCAGTTTGATTCTGAAGACAGAGCACAATCAAAATGATGGCCACCAATAGGTGAAAGTGGTGCCATCACAGCAAAAGTGGATTAGGCAAGAAGGACCTGGCTCCAGTTATTCTACCTGCTAGCCCCTGTTCTTTCAGGTACTTACCACGGCTTTCACTGGCGATTTCACAGCCTGTATCACTTCTCCTTCCATCTATTCTGCCATTATCATTGAAATAGCCACTCTACCTAGATGTTTCCATTCGGTACTCTAACTCTCCACATCTGAGTTTCTTCTCCATCAAGGCCTTGCCTTTTGAGCCACTATTCTGCCATTATCATTGAAATAGCCACTCTACTTAAATATTTCCATTTGGTACTCTAATTCTCCACATCTGAGTTTCTTCTCCATCAAGGCCTTGCCTTTCGAGCCACTCAGTGATCTACCTCTATAGTCGAACACTAGAAAATCTGCTATCTGCAAGCTCTTCACAAACTTCCTTCTAAGTATCTGGCATTCATAATACCATATTTTCACTTTTGAACTAACTCACTGGAGAACCTCAGTTTAAAAATTTTCATTTATATGAGAACTTCAAATTCAATGTATTTACCATTTGTCTCTTTATCCCCCTCATTTTCTTATCTCCCTCATTAACCATTAATGATTACATTAATCATTCTAATGCCTCATTTACATATGCAATCACCTATCATATGATTACTCTTCATCAAACATTTTGGGCAAAATATCAACAATAATTAAGATCTACTTTGCTACGTTTTATTTTTCTGTTCCCAAGTAGTTGTAGCAAGTGAAAAACACACACCATTTCATAAACCTCAGGTAGAATCTTAATTATGTCAATTCTTTTTTTACATTTCCTTATCATTATTCTGCCCTAGATGCCAATATTCATATATTTTATATTCTTTTTTTTATTGTTTGGTATTCATAGGGAGTACCAAGAATTAGGTTCACTGATTGCATTTGTAAGATAAAGTCCCTCTTATAATTGTGCCCCCAAGAGGTCAAGAGGTATGCTGTACCCGGTGACTCCCCAAGCCTCTACTTCCCCTCTCCCTACTTGCTCATTTCTCTACCTGCCCCTTGTATTAGTTCATCGACTGCCTTCATGTTAGAGTAGAGTACATTGGATTCTTGCCTCTTCATTCTTGTAATGCTTCACTATAAAGAATGTGTTCTTAAATTATACTTCATTTCCTGGTACATTTTCATCTGGTTGCTTTTTTTCCCTGTAACTTTCTAGAGAAATAGAAGCAAATTGCCTTCTATTAGATTGACTCACAAATCATGGGATTTTCCTTTACATCTTCCCATCTCAAAATGAAGGCTTAGCCCTCATACTTCTCTGCTTTATTTATACTTAGTTTCCAGTTAATGTCATTTACACATTCATATTTAAACATCATTTATTTGGTAATGACTACAAAATATATTTCTCCAGCCTCAACCACTATCCTAATTTCCTAAATGTAAAACAAGTTAATGTGTCCAAAGACAGCAGTATACTTCTTCCAACATCTGCTTCTGCCCCACCAACCTTTCTTTATTTTCTCAACCTTGGTTATTTTTAATTTTACTCATACACTTCTTATGCCTCTAACTATGAAATTATTCTGTACTCTCTTAACCTCCCTCTCTACATAGATGTTTAGTTCATTAGGACATTTTACTGCTTTTTTTTAACTGTATATACAGAGGCTGATCATTTCTCACCCCACTTTTGCCACAACTTCCTTAGTTCCAAGTAACATCCTCTCTCTCTGGATTACAATCATTTTTATCTGCCCTTCTTGAATCCTCTCTTGTCTTTTCTTAGTCTCACTTTTCCATACAGAAACCAGTATATCTCTTCTAAAATTTTCTCAACATTTACATCTCAGAATAAAATCCAAGATTTTATCCAAGATTTGGAAATCCCTAACTGATCTGACTGTATATATTTTTAGAATCATCCACTCACTTTGTTCTAACCACTATGCTTCCCCTCCCTTTTCTTGGGAAAGGCCAAGCATCTACCTCAAATATCACTTTGAGACCTCCAATTACTGCTGTTTCTTTGTTGATTGTCCCAGCAGTTATCAGCTTAGTACATACCCTCACTCAGATATCTGCTCAGAGGCAATTTACCTCATTAGAAGTAATGGAAGTTGACATCTAGAAATATTTCAAAAGTAGAATGATGAACTGAGCATCTAAGACAGAAATCCATAGTGTGAAGTTGTATGTAATATCAAAAAGATTTTATCACACATATTTTAATTAAATTGTGGTATTCTATTTTCCTCAGAACCTTTTTCTTAAAATTTCCCATGATCATTGAGAAAAAGATTAAACATACTCATTAAAACAAAACACACTTAACCTCATTTATTTTGGAGGAATAATTAATTATGTCTACAAAGTGGGCAAAATGCCAAGAATATTTTTAAAAAGAAAGGGAAAACAAAGATATTTGGATCATCTTGTTACAGCATTGTTCAAAATAATACTGTTGTCAATAGCATTTATGAAGTGCTGTATTTTGAAAAACTATTTGGAGGAGTTTTCTTGTTAGTCTTCAAAGGTTTTTAAATAGGGACACTGTATATCTTTTGCAAAATGGTTTCATAGCCTTAATAAAGCATCTTGGTAGGAAATAGTTTTTCTATAAAATCTCTTCAATTTCTTTCACCCTGTTTTCACTAGATCAGGTCAACATATTTTATCTTCACAAATAAACATCAAATATTTCAAGTTTGATGATGTTTTACATATCTGCTAAAAGTCCCAATTAGAACATAGTTTGCAGAATTCCTATAATTGCCAGTTCGTACTTTCACCTCCTTTTGCTTTTACCTCCTGCAGAAGTTATTTTCTTTTTCACAGCAAAAAAGCAAATAAAAACAAATACCAAAGAAACCCTATTTTATGATCCTTAAAATGTCCTTACAATACATTCATCCATGAGTAACAGCCACTGATAAAAATATTATCCCTTCACATATTTAAGTTTTGGCAAATAATTAGTAATCTCTGGGAAAATATAATTATTTCATTTGTTCAGAAAATTTCAGAGTGCTATTTTTAAATGGTACTCGTATAATTGAAAATTTTGTTTTTATAGGAAAAGAAAACATTATTTGCAGTTATGTTTACAAGATTTCTGATGGCTTAATTTTAATATTAAGAATGAAGTGGAACATCAAATTAAAGCACAAGTGAAGGAGTGTCAGGATAAAGGAATCAATTTATCAGGAAGAATTAATTATAGCCAATATCAAATTGATGATTTAACTCTGCGATTGAGGTGGAATCATTTACATTCTATTTGGACTATTCATTTCAAGAGGTCTCAATAAACTTGTTTAGGATGATACAAGAGAGATATCTTTGAGTTTACCAGTCTTTCTAATTTATTCAGAGAAAATATAATATTTAGTAGAGTATTTGGCTGTTTGGGGGGCTCAGTTTGTCAGTTATGATGATGATGATGATAGAGCTTTAAAGGTCTTTTGAAATTAAAGGAATAACCCAACCTACCTAATTTATTAGTGTCTGGAATTTTTGTAAAGCTGACACAAATATACTTGTGTTTTATTAAATGAAGGTTAATATAGGAAATACAGGTGTTTATAGTAAATTGATTTCCTTGGTGCTCTTAAAATAACAAATCTCAATGTCTTAACAGTATAAATTTTCTTTTCTCACTTCATAATTCAGTGTTATGGAGACTTAGTTTGGCATATCTCCTCTAAATGTTAACCTAAGTATTTATCCTTCATCTGTCTTTGTCACTACTATATTAAGCACCTAGCTAAAGGAACACTTGAGGATAGAACAAGGTGTTTTTATGGACTAAAGTCTATATAGTTGGCACATATCAGTTACAACCAGATTACTTTGGACAGAGCCTGGTTATAAAGTCCCAATGTAAGGAAAGTAAATCTGTAAAGTGTTTTTATGATTTGTGCTTAAAAAGAGAAGTGGGGAATATTTCCATTATTTATTCCAAAAATCAGAGAACTAGTCTAATACTTTAAAATAGATAAATTCCAGGGCAGGTCCTCTGGCTCAACCAGTAGGGCGGCGGTCTCACATGCCAAGGGTGGCGGGTTCAAACCCATCCCTGGTCAAACTGCAAAAAATAAATAGCTGGGCATTGTGGCATGCACCTGTAATCCCAGCTGCTTGGGAGGCTGAGGCAAGAGAATCGCTGGGTAAGCTCAAGAGTCGGAGGCTGCTGTAAGCTGTGATGCCACGGCACTCTATCAAGGGCAACAAAATGCTCAAAATAAATAAATAAATAAATAGATAAATTTCAAAGTATTGTCACTGGAAAATAAAATTTCTGTGTTGGAGAAGACATAGGATATTTAACTAAAAAAATCACCTACAATAAAATAGAAGAATAGAGAATATGGTGTTTTTCTTCCTTCTTAATAATTTTTTTTAGTTGTACAGTCAGAATTAACTAACCAGATAAGATTTTAAGAGAACAATTAAATTATTATTCTAATTTCTTTACATCTGCCTTATGTTGACATTTTCTGGGCTATTATCTTGGAAAGATGTTGGAAATTTTTATTAATTTACAAATTCTTACTAGTGTGGTAGGTTGAAGATTTTTAAGAAAATATGAAATAATTTTTATAGATTCTGAACATATACTGCATACGTACCATAGTGATTACTAGAACCTTTTTGGGAGCCAGGTTATATGGGTTCAAACCTCCATTCCACTACTTACTACTAATATTACATGAGCTCCCAGCAGAAAAAAGATTGGAAACAAACACTAAAAATTGAATGAAGAATTGTAGGAGACAACTCTTCATAAATACTCCTATGAAAGAGAGTTGACCATCTGTGTTAACAGATCATTAATGGCAAACATAACTTAGAAATTTGATATAATAGAAACTCCATAGTTTACCACCTCCTTAAATTGATCTAATTTTTGTAGACTAAACGTGTACCACATGTTGTTAATGGAAGGCTGACTGCTATATATTGACCACTTCTATAAGTTGTATCTTGACCACTTAGAATGTGACACACAATATTAATTTATCTTCTATAACTTGACCATTTGAGTTTACTCTACACCAGGGGTAGAAGATGTGGGCTTAACACTTTAGTTGTATTATTTTTCTTTAACAAAGTAGTTCTTGATTGGAAGCTGATTTTTTCCAATCAATCCTCCAGATAAGAATCCAGCATAGCCAGCATCCTGATTGAAGCATTGTGAGCCTTTAATCCAAATAATATTTTAATTACCAGACTACACTGGCAAAAGAGCTGGAAAAGGAATGGCTAAAATCCTTTTATCTCATGGTATCTATGTCATAACAAAGGAATATTGGCTTAATTCCCTATTTGTGTGTTAATTTGCTGCAAAGAATTAGAAATTATGCTATTATTTTTTACAATACAATTTTACATACTATTTTTACAATGATATCAGCTTATTTTATATGATTGTGAATTCTTCATCGCATCGTACCATTTTTCTATAATTCACTGTATTCTATCAGAGAACCCAAACATTAAGCAATACCATTCCTTTGCATTAGTCTATGCACTAAGAAAAAAAGTTTCTTACATAAAAGGTATAAAATACGGATACAGAGTACATAACAACTCCATATCTTATATATATTTTGACATAGAAAATGAAGAAAAATCATATTTGTTTAAAAGAAAAAGCACTTTCCTATGGTTGATTTTTTGGAAAATGATTCCTTCTGTGATGTAGATACTAATCAAATGGATGTGAGAATAAGGAAGCACAGTCCAAAATCACAGTCCTTCATGTTCAGAAATAATGTATTGCCAAGCACAAAGGGAAGATTTAAGCTCATTCAAATTATTCTTTACTTATTAGATGTAGACTGCATAAATTTTTCTAGAAATTTTCGTCACTTGAACAAAGGTGTATTAACCATTTCAACTAGAACATTGTTAACCTTTTTTAGGCCATGAACTTAAAGTGTGTAAGAATTCAGCAATCATTTTTTTTCCCCACTGGGGATAGCTGGAAGATGGTTTTCTAAAAGTACGGACTTAGAGGTCTTCCTTTAAATGCAATTGTATCAGAACAAGCTCCCTACTATCTTTCTAGGCTCTTGCTGCTGTTGTGATAGTCAGTGTTGGCCCTAATCGTATTGTTAATGCCAAAGACCAAACATGACAGCCCCAGACAAGATAGGGTCCAGTGAATGACAGAGTAATCAGTCTGGAAAAGAACTGGCTCATCCATAACGGATCAGACCCTGCTGAGTCACTATCAGTGTGTCAGATGTTTGCTTCTTTTCTCATTTTGATGGCAGCTAGATCATTTAACATCACATCCTTATGTCAAAGATTATTTGAAATTCATGTTATTCTAATACTCTAAACTAAACTGGATTAAAATGTTGTAAATGTCAGTTTTATCAATATATAAAATTCAAAATATCTGAGCACATTCTGTGAAAATCATTATAAAATATGATCTTCCACAGTTTTCAAAAATTACCAATCTTACAGTCAGTTTTCTAAAAGGCAATAGTCAACTGTTCCTAGTCAGGCTATAAAGATGTGCAAACTTTATGTCTTTATGTTTTCCATTCTATTTGGTAACGATGTTTAAGTGATTAATTAAATTCATATTTTGTACTCCAAAAGACAGGTGTGCATTAGCCAACTAAGTATATTGTATATGTTTAAACATTTTTAAGAAAATGAAGAAAATCATGTACTAATATTTTATTTCTATGAAATTTTTTATAACATAGCTTTTAAAGAGTATAATGACATTTAAATTCTTTTTCCTGCAACATTTAGTTTTTTGTTAACTTTGAAAGGAGCTGTTTTGTTTTTGTTTTGAGACAGAGTCTCATGTGACCTGTTGGTAAAGTGCTGTGGCATCACAGCTCACAGCAACCTCAAACTCTTGGGCTCCAGTGATTCTCTTGCCTCAGCCTCCTAAGTAGCTGAAACTACAGACACCCACCACAATGCCCAGCTATATTTTTGCTGCAGTTGTCATTGTTGTTTAGCTTGCCCAGGCTGGGTTCAAACCCGCCAGCCTCGGTGAATGTGGCTGGCACTGTAACCTTTGAGCTATGGGCCCCGAGCTAAAAGGAGCTGTTTTATTGACAAAGAATACAGAGTCCTGCCTGTCCTTCACTTCCAATAAAGTCTCAAATCCCATCATTGAGTTGTTCCACACTCACGATCTAATTACTTCTTAAAGACTTCATCTTCTAATATCACTCTATTGGGGTTAGGATTTCAATACAGAAATTTTGGGAGAATACATATATGCAGTGCATAGAGTGTGGTGTATTCACACTTGCAAAAGCATGGCAGTGACTAATGAGAAGATATTGAGTGAACTAGTCACTTTTTGTTTCCCAGACCATCCTTCCTCAGCAAACTTCTGACACTGATGGCAGCAATGAAGGATTAATTATTATATAGGAACAGAATGTAACCTCAGCTATCCTTCATGACTCTTATCTTTCTGCTGTATTTCTTAGGGTTTTACATGAAGTATGAGGCAATTAACCCTTCCAGCAACAACCCTTAACCAATTGGGGGTGGATGGGCACTAGAATACTAATGCTGGGTCAATATCCACAGAGCCTCTTGTCCTCCAGACAGTGTGTTAGGGAAAGTTGAGTCAAAGTCATCTACAGCAGTAACCATACTAGCAAAACATCTCTCTGTGGTTCTTCTATTTCCTTTCTCACCTTGAATGGCCTCCAAATAAGCTACCTGTTCCCAACTTTGCACAGATTTTTATTTCATCACTGACGTACACAAATGTAAAGGTTATTTATTCCTTAAGTATGCGATACAAGAAAAATTATGAAGACTGCTGTTCAAAACAAAAGGAATATTCTAATTCTTCTTCCAATTAAAATAATGTCTTTTTTGTTTGTTTGTTTGTTTGTTTTTTGTCCCTCACCTTCCCCAAACAGGGACCCATTCCTTGTTAACACTTGACAGGGTTAAGTTAAGTCCTTTAAGAAGTTTATTTTGCAATTTCAATGAATTTTGGTATATTGTTCTGTATCTCTTCTTTTGTAGGAAGTCTCACTACTTAACTACTTGCCTACCACCTTGCAAGCAGCTAGAAGACAAACACAAACACAAAACAAAATCCTGATTTCCTGGTTGTCGATTCAGATGGTGAATCGAAAGCCACTTTTCCAGGTTTACCATCTCCACTAACAGCTATTTCAGTTTTTACCTCTACATGAAGTGCATTCTACTGAGAAAAGCTAGGCTAGGGTTCCTTTCATAAGGGAGCCTGGAGGGTGGAAATAAGCATCCTCTTCTGAAAGGTGGAATAACTTTTTCAAAAATTCCAGTAAATTAGGTTGGTGCCTGTGGCTCATATGCCGGAGGTGGCAGGTTCAAACCCAGCCCCGGCCAAAAACTGCCAAAAAAAATTCCAGTAAATTTAAGTCAGTAGAAACCATTTTATAATTAAAAGTTGCTTCCTTCAAAGAACATAAAATGATCATGGCAATATGTCCCTAATTGGAGCCTGAGGTTGGTCACTTCTTACAGTTTCTCAGGCTGTACATGTTACAATTCCAGGTCTTGCCCTTCATATTGTAGCATTTAAAATTGAGCGCATATTTCAGTTATTTTCTCCATGTACTGTAATTAACATCGAGACATCCTATTATTGACTGAATGTGAAACAGAGAGGGCAAATGTGCATCATTTGTAACTCTACTGCTTAAAACGTGGAGTTTACAAATGCTTTTCACTTGCCAATTCTGTACCTATATCTCAGCTCCATAGTTCTCTTTTTAAAGAGAAACTTTGTCATACCGAATTTTTAATAGAACAAGAGAAAGTTTGAATTGTATTTTAACAAAGACTATATACATTGAGCCATGGGAAAAATTAGTAAATAGATCAGGGGGGCAAAGAAGTAAATAGATCAAACATAGTGGTTCATGCCTGTAATCCCAGCACTCTGGAAGGCCAAGGCGGTGGATTGCCTGAGCTCACGAGTTCGAGATGAGCCTCCCCCAGAATGAGACCTTGTCTCTAAATATAGCTAGGCTTTATGGCAGGTACCTGGAGTCCCAGCTACTTGGGAGCTACATTCTCTTGAAGCAAGAGAATCGCTTAAGCCCAAGAGTTTGAGGTTGCTGTAAGCTGTGATGCCACTGCACTCTATCAAAGGGGACAAAGTGAGACTCTGTTTCAAAAATATATATATATTAAATAGATCAGAATAATCTCTTTGTCTTCTATAAAGGAGTACTTAGTTGTTTCCAAAGAGTCTTGGCTATAAACTGGGATAAAACATGTCCGAGGTCATTCATGAGCCAACTTCTGAGTATATCAGCTTTAAGATTTAATATTATTCAAAGATTCACATCTTCTGGCAGAAGACTGAGGAGGCAGGATAATATTTATCTGGGTATTGCATAGCACAACATTCAATGTGTATGTGAAATATTATATTCTCCAAATACTAGTTTTATTAAATTTCTATCCCTTTATAATTAAGAAGAATAAAATATGGTCTGGCCAGAGACAAAGGCATTTTTAAGTTTGGATAGCTATTAATCAGTAGGCTGATGCACGTTTGTGTATAAAGATACAAAATATGATAATGACACAAAACATTATAATGACAAGGATATTATATTTTCACCTATTTTTCCCTCAGATATTTTGTTAGTGTTCCACCTGAGAGGACCTGGTTGTTTAATTAATAATTATTTTCCATTTATAAGTCATTATCGGAAATATTTCTTAAGCAAACTAAAGGAATTTTATGACCCCCAATTTAATCATTGAGATTCCCAACAACTGGTGTTTTTCTTCCATATTGAATATAGGAATTATCATTTACTAATAGTTATATTTTAAATAATTCACAAATACGTTGACAGAACTATATGTCCTGAAAGTATTCAGCCTTGTAAAATATATCATTCCCCAAAAGTGTATACATTGCAGGTCAGAGGGATGCGTGTAGTATATCTAAGTGTACACCAGACCAATAATGGCACCTTCAGTTCAGCTTCCAAAAGTGCATAGATAACATCTTTAAATATGGACACATTTTTAAGCATGCTGTATGTCTTCTAGATAAAAGTCCCTTGTCAGATAAACATATAATTTGCAAATACATGATTAGATTCCTACAGTTTTTTTGTTTGATTTTATGGAGTCAAGTGTTTTGTGTATACATGCATAAGATCGGGTAGTCTATGACAGAGATAATTTTACATTTCCTTTCTAATCTGGATGTCTTTTATGTTTTATTTTCTTGCCTAATTGCTCTGCTTAGGAAATCCATTAGTATCCCGAGTGGTATTGGTGAAGAGTTGACATACTTGTTGTTTTCTTGATCTTAGAGGAAAAACGTTCAGTTTTTAACTGAGTATCATGTTAACTGTAAACTTTCCATATGTAGCTTCATTATGAGGTAAATCCCTTCTATTCCTACTTTATTGCGTTTTTTTTATTATGACAGGGAGTTATATTTTGTTAATTTTTGTTCTGTCTTGAGGTCACTGTGTCATTTTTAACCATTATTTTCTTGAATGACATCACATCAATTGATTTGCATATGTTGAACTGTCTTTGCAAAATAGAGGTAAATACCTCCAGAATAAATGCCTCAAAATAAAGGTAAATCACGGAGAATGACCCTTTTATGTGCTATTGAGTTGGTTTGCTTTGGTAGTAGTTCTGGTATTTGAGGCATGGGTTTGCAGCTTGAAAGCTATATTCAGAGATCGGAGCTGTGCTGTAGCAGCCCCTAGGTCTTCTATGCAGGTAAACTCTTCAAGGTGGCTGAGCTAGTTTCCAGAGCGCTAGTATGAGCAGAGAGACCGTGAATCCAGCCCAGGTGAAAATAATTTGTTACAGTGATGGTTTTGGCAGCTGAGATATAAGTGGCCATAGGATCCCCTCATGAAACACTCAGCGGCTCAGGAGGCCTGGTACACCCAGGAGTCATGGGCAGATGCAAGGTTGGACAAGTGTGATTCTGGTCCCAGAGTGAAACAACAGAGTAGGAATTTAGTGGGATGGAAGGGTGTGTGGCCTCATCTTCCTCTCTGGACTTCCCCAGCAGAATTAGCTGTTGGTTACCTCGACAAAACATGGGGGTACCCCCCTTATGTTCCAGACTGCTGGGGTCCACACTGGTTTTGTGGTGCAGCTGATACCCAAGGCCTATGCCTTTGTTTGTTTGTTTGTTTGTTTCTGTTAACTCAGGTATGCGGATCTCACTAATGATTCTTTCCCTGTGCATTAGCTCCTTTGGGGGTGGGGGAGGCTCCATTGTGTTGCTAGAAATTCTTTAAAGAACTCGAAGCTCTCTCTTGGCTATTTCCTTTCGTGGAAAACTTTCCATGTTTGGGGGTTTTGCAGCTGAATAAACACTATCTCTTATTCTGTTACCTAGCTTTTAAAAATGGATTTTGAATCTATTTTTTTCTGTCTCCCAATATTACAGTTTCTGTATTATATGCTAACTCACACAAAGCTGATAGTGCTAGTCAATGGAAAATCACACCATAATTTGTTACAAATATAAGCATTTTTGAACAATCTGCCAAAAATCTTTCATTTTACCAGGCTAAGCCTAGATTAGTATTTTTTAATTTGATAAAAATAAAATGACAGAAAATAAATCAACTGGCTGAACATAAAACAGTTGCTTCAATTTTAGTTAACCATGATATGAATTAAATTCTTAGAAGGGTACTGGTGAAACTAACTAATATAGTTAGTTAATATAGACTAGAATATAAATGTCTTCATATAGTGATTAAGAAAATGCCATGAAGGCTATGTTTAACAGTTCAATGAAAATATTTCAGATTGTATATGAAGTCAGTACATTGTGTCCCATGATTGCACTAATGTACACATTTATGATTTAATAAAATTATAAAAAAATAAAAAATAAAATTATTGCAAAAAAACATTATTCTTCTTACACTTAAGTGCATTTACTATCATTACTTATTCTAAATTTCATAAATATTTCATTTTTATTTTTAAGCACAAGAATTAATCTTTAGTTGTTGTTACTTTACTTAGAATTGATGCCCCACGTATGCTAAAACCAATCATGTGATAAATTAATTCCAATAGCTTCAGAAATTACTATTTCCCAACAGTAAAATTAGACATTTGATAGCTTTCAATAGTTAATATTTTTTTCAAGGTGGATAATGTCATTGTGTGTTAATCATCTAATGTGTACACACTGGGGGGAAATTTTTTCTTGATCTTATAATTATTTCATGTATATCTCTTTCAGGAATAATTATTCTTTAAGATTTCTTAACTCATGTAGCTATGTTATACAATGATGTTTGGACACATTTTAATGTGGAGCCCTTCTACTCAATAATCTGCAACTTCCCTTCTTTTCTATTCCTATTCTACTCCTAAGAAAACCTAGGGGCCATTGGAAATTTATTTTGGTGCTCAAGAAAAGTATTTCTTCTTTTTAATTTTATTTTCCTGCTCTGGCTCAGACGTGAGGATTGTCCAAATCCTTATTTCTGCTGAAGCATCCAGAGAGAGAGTTCCACATGGTCAATAAGGTTATTCAAAGATCCTTATTCATTTATCTTGTTAACCAATTACTACTTTATCTGGAACCCTTGATCTCAAATTCCACTTATGTTTGTTCATTGTAGATATTGTCAGGTATATTCAAAATTATCTTGCGTTTATTTTTCTCTTCATTACTAATAACCTTTAAAGTGGGCTTTTAGAAATAATTGTGTGCAAAGTTATACTCAGATTTAATTTAAAATTTGCCTGATTAAAATTATTGATTCAGGAGCATATGTTCTCAAGTCACAGCTCATAATATAAAACGAAGTAAAATAATTACACTTAACAATGTTTTTGAGAAATATAACTCATTTCTAAAAATGTTTTCCTGTCCAAATATGTTAGACACACATTAAATATGTATTTTCTAATACTCTTAATAGCCATAGGAAGTGTTTTATACTGAATATTCTAATTTATTATACAGAAAATAAAAGATTGAAGCATAAAATCTACTTTCTAATTCACTACATACATATAAAACAAATGTAATTGTAAATTTTAGGAGAGATTTTACTTTATAAATCCTTTCCTTTTATTTAACCTGGGCACATATCTTATCTTCATCAAGCTTGCATTTAGCATGACCCTGCAACTGCATCCCAGTCCATGGTATGTATTAACCATGGGTGCACTGGAGATGAACTGTGGGTGCAACTTTTAATCTTTCTACTCGTCTCCTTCACCTTCTGATGGTTACATGCCTCCTTCCAGGGCAACCTGGGTTTATTGCTCACATCATAGACCAAGCTTCTCATTCATCCAGCTTCACTGGACTTCCACTAGATTTGTGGATTTGCAAATATGTTTGTATCAACTTGCAAATGCACAGGTGTTAATTTATGTAGTGAAAGTACAGCTCAATGCATTGTATCCAAGTAATATTAAATAAAAGCGACCTGAAACTTAGGTTTTCACATATATCATTCTTCTCAATTAAACCACTGCAAATTTTGATAGTAATTTTTACGTCTTTGTAGATTGTAGACAACTATAGTGATTTATGACCATTTAAACCATAAACCCAGAGAGTTCTATTTTGCTACCTTTGTAGGCTTAAATCTCTTCCTCCTGTTTAGTAAATAATAGAAGTGATTATATGTAAAATAGGGGAACTGAACTTTTCCAAAAAGAGAGAGAAAGATTATCTTACTGTAGTAGATTGGTGGTACAAAGTATCTTTAAAAATAGATAATTTATCCTTATATAATAAATGAACTTCAGCAAAATTTGCAGTATTAAAGTATGTTTTTGTTTTTAAATGTCTTCTGTCATTAATAAAAAGGCTCTTTCATTCAAATAATATTTTGCATATTTCCTAATCCACTGCCCTTTCAGCATAGCATAGTTGTCTACAATAAATAATGACAAACACTGGAATAGAAGAATTATAATGATGAGAAGCAGCTAAATAAGCTTGTCAACACAAAGTTGCAACCATTTTCAATGAAGATACTGTGCTTTCCTATACTGATTTGTGACCATTTAAACCATAAACCCAGAGAGTTCTATTTTGCTACTTTTGTAGGCTTAAATCTCTTCCTCTTGTTTAGTAAATAATAAAAGTGATTATATGTAAAATAGGGGAACTGAACTTTTCCAAAAAGAGAGAGAAAGAGTATCTTACTGTAGTGTGAATGTGTGTGTGTTTAAATTGAAGAGTATTCTGTAAAGGCGAACATTCATTTAATTCCAAAGTAGTGAGTCTGCAAACCTTTGATACTCACATAGATTTGATGAGAGCCCGGAGGACTAAGATTTTAGCATTTGGACTCTATCAGTCCCTAAAATTTTCAAATAAAATATACATGCAAAAGAAAAAAAGTAATAAAGTAAATAACTATCTTGTTAGGCATATGTTAACATATTCATGTATGTATAAATAATTATGCTTGAAGGTTTGTCTCAGCTTACTAAAATTCCTAGGTAAGTTTTCCAGCTCCCAAACTCATGACCTTAATTTACTTAATTTCTTTGAACTAGGATTCCTCATCAAAAATAGAAATAATAAAGGTTAATTTATATGTTTACTGTGACGACTGAGTAGAATAATTCAATTCCCAACCCTAGCAACTATTCAAAAGCACAACTTGTTATTAACATTGTGCTTATTACTAATTGTCATGGTGACAATGACAGTATGGTAGGATTAATAATTTCTATTTTGGGTATTCTTCAGTTTTTGGTTGGCCAGATGTATATCCTACAAATACTCTTTTTGGGTAAATTGTAAAATTATCCTTTCATTTAAAATCATATGCTCAAACTGTCTTAAAAGTTCTAAAGATACATAAGTTTAGCATTCACAAAACTCATTGAACTAAATTCTAATAGGTTAGTTTTAAAAAAGTAGATTAGTAGATAACATCATTCATTTACATCTGCTTGTTATAAATCGGATCCAGGCAGTGATTTAATCTGTGATCTTTAAAAAAGTACCAGTTTGTAATTTCTTTTTATTTTATTTTGCGACAAAAGTCTCAAGATGTCACCCTGGGTAGAGTGCCATGACTTCATCATAGCATCATAGCTCACAGCAACCTCCAACTCTTGGGCTTAAGCGATCCTCTTGCCTCAGTTTTTTTTTTTTTTTTTTTTTTTTTTTCTATTTTTAGTAGAGATGTGGTCAGGCTGCTCTAAAACTTGTGAGCTAAAGCAATCCATGCCTCAGCATTCCCAGAGTGCTAGGATTACAGAAGTGAGCCACTGCACCTGGCCCAAGATTATAACTTCAAGGTTTTAGCTAAACTTAACAAAAATACTCAGGCAAAAGCAATTGTTTTATTTTCAATTCAAGTTAATTTTAATGTTTAATATACTTTCTTTGTATAGTGAAAGTAATTTCATGAAATAAGTTTTATATAATATATGTAAAACTTTATTAATAATCTCTTGACAATAACATTCAAGATGCTGAATGTTTAAAACTATGTGTCATATGAGACATTTCTGTGATTTTTTTTAAAGATTGAATCAATATAAACTCTTTTTCAACTAATATGTTTACAAATTTAAAGTACATTAAAAAGTATTATAAAAATGCATAAACAGTGAATATTAAGCAAACAAGTTATACTGGCCCACATTAAATATCAATTTAAAAAATTTCAATATCAAATGAGAAGAAATGCTGGGAAATAAAATTTTCTACTATTTTTCTGGAAAGTTTTGAGAGACGAAAAATGAAATCTAATTTCATTTGTATGATTCCAAAATATTTGTGGTCATACTAATTTCTAGTTTAACTAACAGATTTTATGACTATTGATGATACTCTATTCTATTCTGAGCCTAAGAACTTTAGTGTTGAACAATTAGGCATAAAGACATTTTCCTCCTAAGTTATAGATCTTGAGATATTACCAAGTCCCATTCACCATGTTAGGTAAGAAAGTTGAAAACGAAGACGCATTCAGCCCTCATTTTATTGAAAGTAAGTAAAAATACTTATTACAACTTCCTATAATTAGTGAGAAGAAATAGTTACAAAGTTCTAAGAGAGCACAAAGTGATTCTTACTCAGATACTCAGATGTAAATTTTTGTTTTCCTTTACAACATTCACATACAGCAGAACCTTCATAATTGACCACCTCCTTAATTGACCTTAATTACATAGCCGGGACATACATCACATGTGTGTAGTAGGATAGTAGGTCAAGTTTCTTACGTTGACCTCCGTAGGTTGATCAGTTTGTTACAGTCCCTTGGGTGATCTACTTACACAGGTGCTACTACATTTTAGTTTCTTTATAATATTTGTTTCCTGCTATTAGTGGACACTCATGTTTAAAGGGTCAATATCTCCTCAAGACAGTCACTGAATAGACTTTATCTGGAACACCGAAAGTATATTGTTAATGCTGGTTTTAAAAATTAGCTTCTTTGAGAGAAGGTTCTTCTCAGATACAGCAAAAAAGTGAATGAGGTAGAGAGGACAAATGACATATGCGTTTATTGAAGAAACACTTCAAAGGAAAATGTTATTTATCACAAGCAATTATTTAATCTGAATGATTACTAAATTTCATTAGTGTTCTTCTTAACACTATTTTCATTAATACTATTTCATTAATAGTAATTCTTTAC